>JAJOOR010019620.1:0-23080 GCA_036250505.1 Solanum acaule | reverse complement strand
TCCTTCAGTCGACTTCCTATATTGGTCAGTTGACTCACATGCAAGTTAGTAATACAGATAAACAAAGATAATAAATGCAGTAAGTAAATGACGCCAATAGTTTTATATTCGTTCGGAACACCGGTGTGGTGCCTACGCCCAGTCTCCTTGGGTTTCAAGAGTTTCCTTAAAAGCTTGTTGAGTACTTGGGTGTTACAGAATGTTAGAATTGAGAGCCCTGTCTGATATGCAAATCAGATCTTTTTCTTTGACACAACCTCTACTTGTATAACCTAGTCAAATCTTTATTTCTCTTTTCTTTTCAATTGTTCACTCAAGTGAGTACAAAGTTTTATGAAAGATTAAAGAAGATTACAATATAAGTTTAAGTGAAGTGCGTACTTCACAACTATGGCTAAGAGAGGTTTATATAGCTTTGGAGGACTTTGCTCTTTTACGGAAACCCAAGGGAGTTGAATCAAGGATCTTTGATTAAGTCCATTTTATTCTGATTGATTTGCTGATTCATGTCCATATCAGATATGTGCATGGGCAAATCGATTTATTCCTTTGTATGAAGACCTTCTTGTGGTCTTGAATCTTTGGCTGATCTCGTTAACTTGAATGCATTCCTTGATTTCGATTTCTTCCTTGTAGTCTTGGATGTTAACTGATCTTGTTGTCTTGAAAGTATCCTTTGATTGATGCACATTATCTCTTTCCTTCCTTAGGTGATTTGTTCTGCAATCTTGAATATATTCTGCAATCTTCAATATATTTGATTGATTTCTGGAATCTCTGATTGATTATGATTTGCTTGATTGATTCTGGAATCTGATTGATTCTAGAGATCAAGACATATCTTTATTCTGGAATCTCTGATTGATTCTACAAATCAAGACATATCTTTATTTCTTCTTTATGCTTTATGCTTTATGCTTGGTTTCCTTTCTTGTTGATGTGTTTGTCTACGAAGAGGATGAGTGAATGTTTAAGTGTCATTTATCAAAATCAACGCTAAGGAGTTAACAATTGTGATAGTTATCATGGCTTTTTACAAAACATGTTCCTTATAAAATGATAATACAAACTTAAGGGTATTTTTAATAAATTTTAAAACTTATGGGTATAATTTATATTTTTTTTAAAAGTCAAACATCTCTCCCAAAATTTATGATCAAGCATATGGTGAAACTTCACCAAAACATTCCCCAATAGTAATTTGTTATAACGACATCACTCGTCGTTATGGGTGACCTATTAGAGAAGGAAAATGAGAGAGAAAACTTTTGGAGTAGTGAGCTAAATTTTTTAGGATTGGACGAAATTTGAGTGAGACAAGTTCTAGTTCAATTCGGGGAGGATTGGGTTAAACGTCTAGGTAAAGTCTGATTTCCTTGTTGATAAGATGTTAAGGAGTCCATAGGACTTTTCGGAAGTGAATTCAAATGAATAGAACACATGATATAGAACTTTGCGTGAATGGTTAGTTTAGAACGCCAAGGTTTAAAGGTGTGTCGTGAAATATGCTAATTTTGGAGAATTTCTAAGTCTCTGTCTCGTGCAAGTCGTTATAGCGCGCGACACACCTTTATAGTTGTGGAATTAAGCCACCATAGTGCGGTTAGTCGCAGTTAATGAAGTGAATTCCCAAAAGTTGCTCATTATTTTGCAACCACATTATGGGGAAAAACAGGGACGACCTAGGGCGAAATTTATTCGTTTTCCATCGTTATCATCGGTAAAAGTAAGTAAAATACTCCCCTAACTTAGTAATTAGATTCTTAAGCTTTAGAATTTGTGGTGGTGATCTTAAATGAGAGTTTTGTTTGGTATAGTGGTGAAAGATCCTGATTTGGATAGAATTATCATGAAATTGGACTTGATTTTGAATTAGGATATAATCTGGGTGTATTTAGACCATTTAGGTCTGATTATATGTTATTTTGATTGGTTATAAACTAAGAATGATATAGACTTTATAACAAGGGGAACACTCAGGTTTAATAGAGCTTTCTAGCTTGATTCAAGGTAGGATTGTTGTTTGTTTCCCGTTTATGTTATATGTGATTGTTAACTGCTTCGTTAGTATAACATGTATAATGAAAATGAAAGAAGTATAAATGTTGAGAACTTCTATTGAAACTAACTATTTATATGCGTAGGCAGTTTGTTAGTTAGGTAGTTAAAAGTTAGTTATATTGGAATATTCTAGATGACTAGGCAATGCAGTGATGCCTTAACAGATTTGTATATATGTATGAATAAATATGTGATTCACATATTGAATGAATTGATTAGTTTTCAATTTCACACATTCTCCTCTTCTCTCATTATTATTATTCTTCTTCTTCTTCTCATTAATGGAGTTTCTAAACATGGTATCAGAGCTTTGGGAACTCTCATGTGTTTAGATCATTAAGATCATCACTGTTCTCACTTTCTCTTATCTGTTGTTGTGTGGATCTCATTTTTTTTCCTTTCTTTTATCTGGATATTGAGTTGTTGATTCACCATGACTGGCATCACTGAATCCACTGAGTTCCACCAGCTGAAGTTCAATCAGTAGATCACAATCATTCTATTTACATTCACCCATCAGATACTCAAGGTTCTGTTCTTGTCTTGATACAACTTTTAGGTTTTGAAAATTATTCTCTATGGAGTAAATCCTTAAAACTTGTTTTACTTGGTAAGAACAAGCTAGGCTTTCTACTAAGAACTTGTAAAAATGATAAGCATCATATTTCAATGCATGATCTATAGGAAAGATACAATGCAATTGTCCTGGGTTGGATCATGAATATTGTGTCTAAGGATCTACTTAGCACTATAATCTATGGATCAGATGTTCACAGTGTTTGGGAAGATTTGCGTGAAAGATTTGATAAGGTCAATGCTTCTAGAGCCTTTTATCTCCACAAAGATATAGCTACACTGTCTCAGTGAACTATGTCTGTGTCTAGCTATTTCTCTCGTCTGAGAGAGCTTTTGGATGAGTTTGAAACTCTCATGCCTCCTCCATTTTGTGCTTGTCCTGAGTCTAAACAATATTCTAAGCACTTGCAGTTTTAGAAATTGTGGCAATTTCTAATGGGATTGAATGAGTCATATGCTCACGCTAAGTCTCAAATTTTGATGGCAGTTCATGTACCAAATGTTAATCAAGCCTATGCTATGATACTAAATATTGAGAGTCAAAGACTAAATGGTGCTAGCATTAGTTCTTTCTTCTCTAATGACACATCATCAGACACTGCTCTTATGAGCAATATGATGCCCTTTTATGCTGGTAGTAACAATGGTCACTCTTCTGGAACAAGAGGAGCTCAGGTTTCTTCTTCTGGTAATGGTAATTGTAACATCTCGCAACAAGAAAGAACTAGAAAGAAGTTTAAAATCTAGAAATAGTCATTTTTGGAAAAGAATGAAAATCTGGAAATTTGTTCAAGTTAAGAAATATTGAGTTTTGGTCAACTTCAAACGGCCATAACTCCTAGCTCAGGATTATTTAGGTGAAATTCCAGATATGGTTGGGAAGCTCTTGGAATGATCTTTCCAACGCCATCGAGTTTGCGCGATTTCGAGTTCGTATGAGTAAGTTATGCCCTTTGGAAGTTGGGCTGTTGGATTAAGGAAAGTCTAATCCGGATTTTGGAAGGGTAATTTAGTCTTTTCCTTACCTAATTAATATAATTCGTTTTTAGGATATTAATTGGGGTAAAACCAGATTTTGGTCAGTTTAGAAAAGTTAGAGTTCACGCTAGGGCATGGAGAAAAGAGAGAATAAGAGAAAGGAGAAGAGGAAGCAAGATTCGTCGATTTCATCAAGGATAACTTGTGGATTTCATCGGGGGTGATCCCTAAAAAAGGTATGTGAGATCACATAGCATTGGTTTAGTTCACTGACGCGCCAATCATGATTCAATTTAGTGAAATATGTGTGATTTGAAAGTAAATCCTTTGAGTTCTTAATGAAATTCGTTTGAATTCTTGTGGGTTGTTTTGTTGAAGAGTCTTGCGATTTGATTCATGTTTTCGGGTGTAATTTTGGTTTGAATCAATCATGTATTGAGGGTATAAATGATCCTAAGTGTTTGGGGAAAGAACCATTGAAGTTTAGAGGGTTTAGAGATGAAAAACGAAGGAGAAAGGTCGGGGATTTTTTTGGCAAGGGCTTGGGGCGCCGCGCCTGCCAGAGCGCCACAAAAGTTCCTCTGAACTTTGGCCTCTGGCGCGTCGCCCAGCCAGAGCGCCACAAAAAGTTCTCTGAACTTTGAGGGCTGGCTCCCCGCGCCTCTCAGAGCGCAAGGGACGCCAGTTCTTCCCATTTTCCCCCCACCTTTTTGTACGTGTTCCTTAGCAATGTACCAATGTTTTCTAGTTGATTCCAACACTCTAAGGTACATCTAATCATCATGAAATCATCCATAAACATGAGATCATGAACCTTGAATCCATAATCCAATTCAAGGAAAGTTAAGAGTCAAGTCAAGAGAAGTTCTTAGAGTTTTCCAAAAGTCTTTTCCAAATGTTTTAACTTTGTTTTAAGACTTAAAGCTCAAGTTGAGTAAAGATTAAAGAGTAAGTTTGAAGTTCATTTCTTCAAAAGTATATGGGGACTATGTATTCCCAAAAGGGTTTAAAATGTTTTCACATTTAAACAAGACAGGAAACCTCGATTTCCAAATAGCGTTCGAGCTAGTTTTTAGAAAAGAATACCGCTTTCTAAATGAAGCAAAAGGGGAAACTTTAATTTCCAAGATAGCCTTTGAGATAAGTTTTTGAGCACTAATCTCAAATTACAGAAGAAGTATGTTTTTAAAAACATAAGAGCTAGTATATTTTGGGAGTAGTATTGAACACCGAATTGGGGGCGAGCATTAGTTCAGATAACTCACGTCTGCATAAAACTATGTAGCCATCATGGGTAGAAAAGGGTCATACTTTTTAGATGAACCCTTTTCACAATAGACTAGTGGATCCACTTAGTAGTTCAGGTCCTATATATAGGATGCTTTGGCAGCGTGAGGTAGATCGTTGTATCATCACTATAGCTATTATGTAATGGTTGTCGATTAGAGAAACTCCCACAGAAGTTATTATATTTTTATATACATTAGTTTGTTGTATTTTTACATACATTTCAGAGTCATATGTATCTTTGCATACACACAGAGTTGACATCATGTTTTAAACAACTTTTCTTTATATTGCACTTGTTTTAAATTGATTTATATTGAAATGAGTTCAGTTATGTTGAGTTGAGTTGAGCCAGGTAAGTTCTTCAGTTTCTTTCAGATTCTTTTTCATGCCTATGTTGTTTTAGCATTCCAACTCGCATACTCGTACATTCAATGTACTGATACCAGTTGGCCTGCATCATCTTATGATGCAGACACAAGTAACTAGGATCGGCATTCCAGTGCACCATTGATCCAATGAGCAGTTCAAAGTCAGTCGGTGAGCCTCTTTGCATTCCGGAGGATCCATTTTCATTTATTTCTAGTTTAGTTCATTAGGATGTTGTGGGGTTTGTCCCAACATCCATCTCAGTTGTTTTAGAGGCTTCATAGACAGACAATCAGTTAGTAGTTCAGTTGTCTTTACATTATCGTTCAGATGTTGTTTAAAGACTGAGTTGCCATTTTGGCTAAACTATTATTTCTTAAGTTATGATGAGTTATATTTTCTTATTTTAAGTCTTCCGCTGAGTTAAGTAGGTTAGGCCAAGGGTCCGCTTGAGGCCAACAATGGTCTTCGAGTGGCAGTCCCGCCCAGGGTGTAGACTCGGGGCGTGACAGTAATAATTGAGGCATCAGACAGAGGTATGGTGATGGTAGGCCTGGTCAAAATAATAGGAGACCTCATGTTTATTGTATTTTTTCCACATTAGAGGTCACACAAGAGAGGCATGCTACAAACTACATGGTTACCCCAAGAGGAAATTAGGAGCATCATCTTCTCATGCTAACAATGTTGCTGCTGCTGGTGGAAATCAGATCACTGATGCTAGTTCATCTGAATCTCCTGCTAGTATGAATATCACTTCAGGTGCACAGGGCCTATCATTGTTCAGTCCTGAACAATATTCTCAAATTCTTCAGATGCTTAACAAAGGCAAGGAAGTGGACATTGTAGCTAATGTTGCTACTACTGGCACATCAGGTACTCTTACAACTCTTATGTCTGAAATACATAATTGCAATTGGATTATTGACACTGGTGCATCGAATCACATGATTCATCATCTAAGTCTATTGACTCAGTGTACAAGTTCTAGTGATAAAATTAACAACAAAGTAAACTTACCTACTGGTGGTCAAGCTTTAATCAGTCATATTGGTGACTCACTAGTTCTCAAGGACAAAGTAGTGCATGATGTTCTGTTTATACCAAAATTCAAATACAATCTCTTGTTAGTGTCACAGCTGACAAAACAACTCAACTGTGTTGTAGTATTTTTTCCTGATTTTTGTGTATTTCAGGATCTCTTTAATGGGAGGGTCCTGGGGATTGGTAAAGAAGTTCAAGGCCTATATTTTCTTCCTTTAGACATCAGACCAAGATCATCTTATGCTGGTTGTTCATCCTCATGTAATAGAACTAGTGGTAGTCTTACTAATTGTCATAGTCCTACTAGTTTTACCTCATCTTTGTCTACAAATGTATGCTCTACTAGCCTTTGGCATAAGAGACTGGGGAATGTCCCTCTTAAAGTTCTTAGTAGAATAAAGTGTATAAGCAACATCTCCTTGAAAGATCTCAGTTGTACTATTTGTCCAGTTGCTAAACAATCAAGATTACCATTTTCTAACAGTCTATCTAATTTTGTGTCTATATTTGACATTGTTCATGCTGATATTTGGGGGGCATGCAGGTTCCAAATCATGATGGCAAGAGATATTTCCTAACTCTAGTGGATGATTTGACCAGATATACATGGATTCTCTTGATGCATACTAAATCTGACTCTGTTGTTATCCTGAAAATTTTTATGTGTATCGTAAAAACTCAGTTTGGTATCGCTGTAAAATATGTGAGATCAGACAACGGACAAGAGCTTCTGTCAATCCCACTATGAGTATTCATTGTTCACAAAAAAATAGGACAAGAGCTTCTTGTTATCCTTGTATATGTTGATGATCTTTTGATCACTGGAAGCAGCCTCAATCTTATTCAACAAGTTAGGAAAGATCTACTGAATAGATTCAAAATGAAAAACCTTAGAGAGTTAAAATATTTTCTTGGCATTGAATTCTCTAGAACTGTTGATGGTATCCTCATGAATCAGATGAAACATGCACTGGGACTTGTATCTGAACTAGGACTAGCAAGGTGCAAACCTGCAGCTATGCCACTAGAGTTTAATCACAAGTTGACTTTTACTATGTTTGATGAATGCACATGCATAAAGAACAATGCTGAGGATAAACTACTTGAGGATTGTAGTAGGTATCAAAGATTAATAGGGAGGCTGTTGTATTTGACTATGACCACATGATATATCATTTGTGGTGTAAGTTCTGAGTCAGTACATGCACTCACCAAAACAATCCCACATGGAGGCAACATTAATAGTGGTGAGATATGTCAAAGGAACAGCAGGTCCAAGACTGTTCATGCCAAATAAAAAGGAGTCCAAACTTGTGGCATATTGTGACTCTATTGGGGAGCTTATGTAGAGACTAGAAAGTCGGTTACTGGTTACATAGTAAAGTTTGGAGATGCTGTTATTTCCTGGAAGTCAAAGAAGCAAAGCACTGTATCAAAGAGTTCTGCAGAAGCAGAGTTCGGAAGTATGGCCACCACAGTTGCTGAAATAGTATGGTTAAAAAGGTTGTTCAAAGAGCTGGGAATAGAAATCAGAATGCATGTACAATTGTTCTGTGATAGCAAAGCTGTCATTCAAATAGCAACACATCCTATCTTTCATGAAAGAACTAAGCACTTTGACATAGACTGTCACTTTGTAAGAGAGACGATCTTGGAAGGACTTATTCAGACTCAACATATAGGAACAAAAGAACAGGAAGCAGTCCTACTCACTAAAGGGTTGTGTAAACCTCAACATGAATCACTGATTGGCAAGCTTAGAATGAAAAGCATATTTTTCAATTCTCAGCTTGAGGGGGAGTGTTGAGAACTTATATTGTAACTAACTAATTATACACATAGGCAGTTTGTTAGTTAGGTAGTTAAAAATAGATGATGAGGCAATGCCAGTGATGCCTTAATAGATTTGTTTATATGTATGGATAAACATGTGATTCACAGATTGAATGAATTGATTAGTTTTCATTTTCACACATTCTCCTCTTCTCTCATTCTTCTTCTTCTTACTCCCATTAATGGAGCTTCTCACACTACAAAAAATTCGATTATCACTTATCAGGGATAAATAATTTCGTCATTTATAAATCATATTTCGTCACTAAAAATATTGTGAGACGAAAAGTAATTCATCAATCAATCGTCACTAAATGTGTGTCGCTAAAAGTATACTAAAACAATTTATTGCTTCATCGCTAAAAGTATTATATTAACTACAAAAAGAAAAATTGTCCCCAAATGCTTAAATATTTGTGACAAATTTATTTGTCATAAAAAGTATTTATTTTTTTGTAGTAAATAGTATGCTTTGTCACTAAAAAGGTTATTACTACCGACAAAATTATATCGTCGCTAATTATTTTACTTCAATCAGTGACGACATCAATTGTATCTAAAGTTATATGTATTTCGTAGTTGATCAAAATCTAATTTCGTCACTAATGACTATATTTTATATACAATTTTTTTTTTCTTAAACGTATCAATTAGGGACAAATTTATTATTATAAAAAATGTTAATTTTCCTATTTATTTATCTCCTCCCATCTCAATTTATTTTAACCCCTTCCCAGGGGCTCCCACATTATGCTTTCTTGGGGACTCGAACTCATAACCTTAAGGTTGGAAGTGAGGAGTGCTTACCATCCGATCAATTCTCTCTTGTCTCTCATTTTTTATTTTATTTTTAACTTCATTCACTTCTTTCAAATTTAACTTCTGTAGATATAATATATTAATTATATGATTATTTATACACATACACATATGCATGAAATTTACCACCCACAATTCATTCAAATGTAGATTATATTTTAATTAAACTGTATATTTTTTAAAATATCTTTAAATATATTCAGTACGATTCTATCATTTTATTTATTTTAAAAATTTTAAAAATTATTTAGTACAATTATAAATTTATATAAAATTAAACTTTCGATTTTATCTCTGTATAGTTGCTCTACGTACGTATGTGGAATTACTAGTAAATGTGTACATATTTTTAGACAGAAGTAAATAGATCGACTTAGTCTATGCAGTTTACCAATCACAAATCAATAACACACACAAAATTAGCACCAAGACTAGCAAAATTATTTTTTCTATCGTCTTTATCGATGAAAGTGTATCAAATAAAAACAAAAATGTTAAACCAACAAATATTAGGGATCTAGTGGTAGAACCGTACCACTCACGGTACTTATAACATGTATTGTATTTTTCAAATGATGCATTTTATAATTGTGTAATTTTAAAAAATTGATGATTTGAACTTTTTCATTTTTACAAAATCGACCGAATTCGTTGGTTTTAATATTTTCCCTCGCCAATTAACGAATGGACTCTATCTATTTGTTATGAAGCACCTGTATTATTCTTTTTGTAAGTTGTCACTTGTAATTATGAATAATTGTAGCAAAAAAAAATTATATTTAGGTATGAATTATTTTCGTAGCAAATAGTTGAATTATTCACTACAAATTTTAAGTCATCGCTATTTAACATCTTACATATTTTATGGCAATTTTTTTGTTGTTAATAAATTACAGATTGATTAGAGACAATAATATATTTGTCACCAATTATTAATACTATTAGTGACGAAAATAAATGTCATACTTAAGTTTAAATTTTTATAGCTAAAACTTACAATATTTAACTATGAACTCTAATTTGTCGATATTGTAACAACATATTTTTTTTAGATGAAAATTTTCTGTATCCAAAAATTAATAAATTTTAAGACGAAAAATAATTTGTCATAAATTAGATACATTATTAGTGACGAAATAATGTGTCACCGATAACTTTAAATTCGTGACTAACACTACTTAACAATTAGTGCCAATTAATTATTTGGTGGGAAACTTTAGTGGACAAAACTTTGGTACTGATTTTTATGTTTCGTCACTAAAAGTATGTGTCTCATATATTTAAGCACGAAAAAGTATATTTTGTCACTAAAAGCGAACAATTGGTGACAAATTTGATGTTGTAGCTAATAATTTTGTAGCTATATACTCCCTCCGTCCCTTTTTAGTTGTCCACTTTAGAAATGACACACAGATTAAGGTAACAATGATTAGCTCAGTGAAGTTACAATTTTACCCTTATGACAATTTTTCACTTCAAAATTACAAGCACTTCTTTGAATTCAAGTGAAATAAATTGGAGGGAAACAGCATACACTTTTACAATTTTCAAGAAGTGTAAATAAGGGTATAATAGGAAAAAAATTGTTGTCCTTTCTTGATTTGTCAAAATGGACAACTAAATAGGGACAACTAAAAAAGGAAATATGGACAACTAAATAGGGACGAAGGGAGTATCATATTTGTTGTAGTGTCAACAATAACTGAAATATTAACTAGTTATCAATCGCATGCAATAAATGTATTTATTTGGGTGTACAAATCTGATTTGTATTCATTGTGATTATGATTGTTGGTTGGTTCGGATATCACACCTGGTATATACTTATGGTTGGCTCTATACCACGCCTGGCATATGATATCTTTTGATTGGCTTGAGTACCACGCCTAATGCATATTCTGTTGACTTAGATACCACGTCTTATACGAGATTTCTATATGATTGGCTCGGATACCACGCTGATACAAATTACTAACGATATTGAGCTTAAAATTTTGAATGCATGTATAATATGCATTACATTTATGATTTATGGGGATTGGGAGATAACTCGAGGGCTCGGATGGGTTACATACAAGATAGAACCTCTAAAACAGAAGCTGTCAAAAACTAAATCTAGTGCAGACGCGATCGCGCAATGAGCGAAAATACTGGTCAGTGCTATCACATTACATGGATTAGAATGACATGCACCAATTCATATTTCAAGATTAAGATTTGGTTCAACAGGATAACATAATAAAAAGTCTTTTTCTACCATCTACAATTTCCCCGCGAAACAAATTTTGTTTGAACCAGTCTTCTAAGAGAGATCGCCATGTAACAACTTAGGCTTTTAAATAACATGTCGTTCAATTCTATATTGGTTTTGTTTCGGCCCCAGAATACGTAGCTAGAATTCAAATTGTGATCCAACGGATAAGATAAGAAACTCAACAAGGATGGTCGATGAAAATATGTAACTCTAATTAAATTCAGAACTAAAATCAAATTTACAACATTGAGCCCTAGAGACCTACCTGAACTGATGAAGCACTACATAAATACAACAACAACATAACCAGTGTAATTTCACACGTGGGGTCTGAAAAGCACTACATAAATACATGCATGAAAAACACAGACGGAAATTAATGAGCATTTCAAATGATCGATCGAGTGTCCATCACCAAATATAACTACATTGGCTTATATCAATCGTGTTTAGAGTGACCAATGCCTGGACTATGACCTGGGGTAGCAAAATGATAAGCATCTACAGATCCTTCCATCAATCTAAATCCACGTCTCCCACCCATCATCTTAGTAATCTTCTCTTCAATCTTTGCTCCTAAGGTTACTTTTATATCATTAACATTTTGTGTTGACGGCGCCGCCAGATTTCTACCTTGGCTGAAAAGGAATAGGTTTGACAAGATTAATAACATGAAGAGTGAACCACATGCAGAAAAGTTTGCCATATGGAGGAAATGACTATAGAGAGTAAGCAAAAGCTAGTTAGAAGTATTTAGAGCTAGGTAGCAATGTGTATTGTGTGTTTGCAATTGATTTTAGGTGGGTATATATTGAGTAAAAAAGCTGAAGAAGGCATGTGAGCTGAAGTGAAGTACTCCCCAACATCGAGGAAAGATTCCTCAAAATATTCCCTCCCTTACAAATATGTGGCACCGTTTGATTTTACCGTCTAAATAACGAGGGTCGTCTTAACCCCTAGGCCACTAAAGTCATCACTTGGGGTTCCATATTTTTTGGAGGCCCCGTTTTAAAAAAACAATAACTTATATATGTTATTTTAAAAAAAAAAAATTATATGTACTAGGAGTGTTATAATTTCTGCTAAGGAAATTGCATATGAGATGAAAATAAACCTGAATTTCGTAAGAAACGATTTGATGAAAATATGGATAGCGAAATCACAAAGTCCCTTGAAGAATCTTTTAGTGTTTATTGTTTTATATATGTAGGGTAGATCAAACTATTTTTAAACTTCAAAATAGATTCGAACCAATTGA
Organism: Solanum acaule; assembly: GCA_036250505.1. Taxonomy (NCBI): domain Eukaryota; kingdom Viridiplantae; phylum Streptophyta; class Magnoliopsida; order Solanales; family Solanaceae; genus Solanum; species Solanum acaule. The sequence goes on along the minus strand of JAJOOR010019620.1, from coordinate 10,601 downwards.
AGCATATGGAAATATTTTTGATTTCTTATTTAGTGGTAAAATAGTGAAATCACTAGATGATGAGAATTTAAAAAATATTGTCTTAACCTTGAACTTTCTTAACATGTAATAGTTATTCTAATATTGATGGTTTAGATTTATTTTTTGAATTAAAAGTGTTAAGGGAAATAATACAAGTAGAAGATAATGATCTAAAGAAAATACTCAATCAAATAAAAAGACTTGATTATTTTCCAACTACACATATTGCTTATAGAATAATGTTAACGATTCCTGTAACCGTTACCTCAGCCGAAAGAAGTTTTTTCAAAATTAAAATTGATTAAATCTTCTTTAAGATCAACAATCTCAAGAGAGATTGAATGAATTGGCTATATTACCATTTGAAAAAGAATTATTAAAACAAATTGATTATAAAACAGTACCTAATGACTTTGCATCTAAAATAGCTAGAAAAGTAGATTTTAAATAAAAGTATATATGATGGAAAAAAAAATATTAGGGCCTCTCTCTTCAGTTTCGCATTAGGCCCCCAATGTTGTTGAGTCGGCCCTGTAAATAACACAGGAGGATTCTTGAAATTTATTATTTAAAACATACATTAGATATTTGTGTGACTATGAATCATTTCAAAAGGGTAAAAGAGAAATTTTAAAGATAAGTTTTTTCTAATTATAAAAATGTGATATATATATATATATAAAAAAAAATTAGACAAACTATAAAAAGTGTGTCACACAAATTAAAACGAATTAGAAAATAAGTAACACATTGTGCATCGAAGAATGTGTGCTAGAAAACAAGTTGGTGGTGGTGGACAGAAGGCTTTCATGTTAGAACCTCGCAACGATGTCGTCATTCAAATGGGTACATGCATGCAAGTGCAAGTGCGATTGCAAGTAATTATTTAATGAAGTTAGAATACAAACATACCAACAGGAGCCCAAAGATCAATTTATGCACATTCATTCATTTATTTGGGGATCCAATTAACAAGCTACAAGCATGTTAAACAGTATGGTAAAATTTAAATCTATTTGCGTTGACATTGATAGTTAACAACTGAATAGAAGACACGCGAATTTCAAAGAAACAGGTTCAATTTCATTTTACTCCTTCCTTTCGATTTACTTTTATTTGTTATATTTGGACTTGACACACTCGTTAAGAAATAATAACTTACATGACTCTTTTACCACACCACCCTATTAATATTGATATTTAGTATCAAATCTTGAAAATAATTAGGAAAATAAGTAACAAATGTTAATGGTAAAACATGAGGGGGAAATTGTTGTCTTTAATTCAGACATATAAAAATGAAATCTATTTTTGAAATAGTAAACAATTAAAAGTGAACCGATGAAGTACTATTTTTCTTTTTCGATTTTACAAACCCAAGTTTCTTGAAATACAATATCCTTTCCTATTCTTTTCAACATACCAATAAAATTAATTATTGGAAGGAAATTCGGGTTGAGGACGAAGACAAGGAGAATAAATCGGGCATATACTCAAAATCACTTTAGGCTACAGATGCTTTGAACTATTTTTAATTTTCATGTTCATATACATATGAAATTAAAACAAACACTGTGCTGTCCCTTTATTTTCTTTTTTTAATAATGAGCAATGACCAGTTCAACTTCAAAGTATACAAGCATTCTTTTGGTTTTTGGGATAAATAAGGCATATATAAGGACCTTCTGAACTATCACGAAATTGTCAATTACACATATAAACTACTCAAAAGTCTTATTATCTTCCTAAAATTAGTTTTTCCGTATTATTTGTACTTCTAAACTATGTGAGGATCACTATATATTAGTCCTGATCTATGTTCATAAACTTGCTGGTTTTTGTGTTTAACATGTTGTATCTATAAATTAAACTTACTGATTTTTGTATCTATGAAGCCCACATCACTTGTTTTGATATCTATAAAATTATTTTTGATATTTTTCACAGATTTCCTTTATTTATGAAGTTGGCGTACTTGTAAAATTGGTATTTCGCGCATGTTTCTTTCATTTATTTTGTTGTATAAAACTTAATAGTTGTTATTCGTATCCATGCCATTAGATCAAATCTGGACGAAAATTGCAGGAAAAAAATGCATCAAATAGACTCATATCCACCAAATACTGCACTAGCAATGAAAAACCTGGACCGAAAAATTTAGGGGTTTAAAATAGAATACAGTAAAACTAAGTTTAGGGGTAATAGGACCCTCACAGAGTTTATAGTTACAAATAGTACGAAAAAAATTAAATTCAAGAGAAAAATAAACACCCCGTTAGTTTAAGTCTGTAATTGACATTTTTATCATATTTCAAGAGAATTCTTATGCCTTATCCCCATTTTAAAGTACTTCGTCATAGGTTGTCATTTATATCAATTTGCTTTAAAGATGCACAAAAATTATGTTCACTGGTGTCGGATTAAAAAGAAATCAAAGCCTCCACAAAGCTCCATTTAGCCGATGCATTTGTCACTTGATTTGCGTCTCTGCAACACCGTAGTATTTTACTGTCAACTTGATCGATTAATTGTTTTGCCTCCTGAATAATGTACTGAATGTTCATTTTTAATTGCTAGCATAAAAATGGGTCGATACATTTTGGCCAAACAAATAAAAATCATTTTACATCTATTTGTATGTTATTTTATAAATTTTTAATTACCAATCAAACTCAGATGGAATTTTTTTTAAATCTTTTATTGACCAGGATTATTTCAAACGAACCAAAAACTTTGGATTGCATATACTGCTTAACTCGATTAAAAAAACTAGTTCACTCTCTCAACATATAATTAATATGAGGGACTAGCATCGGAAAATGAGAGTTATGATAGATTCTGCTCTAATATCATGATGTTATGAATTATTAGATCTAACTCAATCCAAAAAATAGATCGAATTACCGGAAGCAAACCATCACCCATCCTTTTCACTACAGATATGCAACTTTTGACAAAATTCCCACGTGAAAGGAAAAGGGGAGAAGGAATTTCCAACATAGTTGTTTAATTCTTTATAACTAATTAAGTCACCGTTGGAGCTAATTATAAAAGTATATATTAGAGAATCTAAAAGCCTTTGCTCTAACATTGTTTAATTTGCTGGCTTTTAGTGGTCGTCCTTGCACAATAAGTATAAAAGTAAGAGAGTCGTACATTTCACATGGCCAACAGATTCTTGTGTCCAATATTTTAGTGTAAATGAACGGCCTCAACATTACTGCCTCCCTCGACAAGAAAATCTTCCTGTTGTTTAAATTAGTCTGCTGAATGAGACAATTAATGAACAATATCTTCTCATCTCTTGCACATGCACGGATCCTAATTCTATATCAGCCGCCATTTTGCGTTTTAAACTCATTCACAATAATAACCTCGATAGCTAGAATTTCAATTTTATGAATATTAAATTTAATAATAACAATGTTAAGTAATACTTAATATTTATACATATTTAATATATTTACTTATACAAATACAATATTGAACAAATCTACTTGATTCAACTGAAATTATATGCGAGCTGCTAGCTCCGCCCTCGAAAACATGGGATGATTTTGGTTTTTTGGTTTAGTTCATTATAAATTGAGAGTTGAGACCTCTCCTAGGTAGAGCATATTCTTGGAGGAATCTACCAGATATATACAGCTAAGCGACTTGAGAGATCTTTTAAGATTCCACTTTTATACCTTTTCTAGCTCATTATTTTAACTTCGTAGCTATAGTCAAACCTGACATAATCTTTTTATTTTAGAATATGAGTGCTTGACCTTGGCTTTTTTAAAGAAGAATGCGGTTATTAGTGATGGAGACCCTTCCTTAATTTTGCTGATGCTCTTTTCATTAGTGATAGAGACTCATCCTTAATTAATTAGTTGATGCTCTTTTCTTTACTACTACTAGCTTTATAAGGTAAGGTGGAAAAGCAGGTTCAATGAGCCGCAATTTTATACCCATTCAGTTAGAATGTCAATTTGATTAATCTTTAAAATTTGAGCCGGATCTATTCAATATTTTACATATTAAAATTTAAATTTTAAAATTATACAAAAAGTAATGCAAATTACAACTTTTATCTTGTCAATTTGATGATAACACATTTTAAAACATTAGGCAACATTGACCTAATTATTTGATTCTTGAGAAGTAAAACATAACAACTAATTTAGAATGAAAAAAAAGTAAAATACCATACTTCCACAAATTCTGATATTAGTCATAATCTTGATAAAATAAATTTTATTTCAAAATATTTGACGTTTTTGAAAAACAAAACATATTTTTCTTTTTTTTTTCCTGAAAATGAACATCTTTATGCACAATAGTTTTAAAAGATGTTACAAGTGTAAAGTGATTATAAGAGAATGACCAGCAGAGAATCATAGTTGATGGTTCACATGTGCCCCTATATTGTTTTATATTTGCATGCGTACACATATGACATAAAAAAGTGTGTATTTGGTTTTTCCTACTATAGTGAGCTAATTAAAATTGGCCTCTTTTGGTATTTGGTTAGGCCAGTTGTATATTTTAATTTATTTGTTTTATTTTAATTTGATATGAAATTAAAAAAAAAAACTTTTGAATCGATTTTAATTAATAATCTGCAAAATGTATTAAAATATTTTTAAACATGTAATGTGAAAAATTGAAAATAAAGAATTAATAAAAAGGGAAAGAGACTTTTTTAAGATAAATAAATTAAAACGAAGGATAAATTTATTTTTGAACAGAGGTTGTCGTTATAGTTTGCCCCATTTGGAAAATCCCTTTGCTCAGCCATACTATGTATACGGTATTATTCATACTTGACGGAATATATCAGTCACATTTTAAATTTGGCAAAAACAATTATTTGAAAAATTGATTTATAATATTCTAATTGAGCACTTAAATACGTGATAAAATGTCATCTTTTTTAATTATATATACGTATTAAAAAAAATTGAGCCAAAATTATCTTATAAAACATTTTACTATATATGTGTTCAGATACACTCAATTGGAATATATTATAATTCGGATGTCTAAATAAAATTTTCTGACACATTTATAAGGTTAATTATGAATTATAAAGAAATGATTCATAAACCTAATTCAACCTCAAATATCTCACGAGCGAACAATTGCTCAAAATTATATAAAAAGAGTACTAATAGATGAACATAAACGTCAAATTGCATATGCTGATATGCACACTGACTGACTTAAAAAAATATTGAAAAATTGTTACAGTATATTGCTTGTGGTGGTATACCATTTACTTGAAGAAATTTTAGATTTTATTGAAATATTAAACTATTAAATAATACCATTTGATTTATGTATTTATTCATTTGCACGAAAATAAACATTGAAGGAGAAAATCAAATATGTCCCGTGCTTATAAAAATTCAAATATTACTACATGGGACAAGCCATCACTTAAGGTACAATTACAGTGACAACAACAATGTAACTATTAATACTTTATTTTACGATATATAATATTCCAATAAAATGAAAATTGAAGTTTTAATTTTATTTATAATTTTATGTAGATGATCCCTGTTGATATATAAATTAAACCTTCCAAGATAAAAGATGATATTCGGTTAGACAAGCCCTTTCATTTACGGAAATAATTAATAAGCTAGCATCGAAATTCATCACGAATGATCCATTTGTTGCTAAATAGCCCGTAGCTAAGAGGATATTTTGTAATATATTAATTAACCCTAGACCTTAGGACCAATATTCTTATGGTTGCGAAAAGAATGACCGATGCCGGGGCTATGTCCATTAACTTGGCGATCATCTCCTTCAACAATACTTGAAGTATCTCCAATAATTAGTTGCTTATAATTACTAGTATTTGGTTTAGGCCCTTTTGAGGAATGTCCCATACCAGGGCTATTACCAGCTGTTTCTGTAATGTGAAAATTAAAATCTTGTTTCTTCAGCTGTCTTCCCTCAATTAAAACAACTTGATGAAATGCAATTATTGCAAGAATTAATGTACATAAACAAATGTAATGTTGGATACATGCCATAATAAATGTAATAAGAATATTTTGTGAATGAATAAGCACCTTTGGAGAAAAAATTAAAAGGGGATATATATGCAAAGTGTTAATTTGAGTGAAGATATGTTTTCCTTCATCAATTTCTTTGTATATATATAGGCATAGGAATAGTATACACACACTACGCATGTAAGGATCATATTTTTTTGTAATTAGTTAATTTAAAGGTTGGTCTCTCTTTAATTATGGCAACATCAATTTGGATGGTTCATGGTCCTTCAAAATGTTTAGTCAACTCAATGCTTTTTAATTACTAATACTTGTTTAGTCAACTGGATCTTCTAAAGATCTCTACTAATTAATATATGCAGCATTAGAGTTGTCGTTCCTTGAATTAGTATTCATGTGCAGATCTATGAGTTAACTTGAAATTTTAAACATATAATATATAATATAGTGGTGGTAAGACCCACATTATTGTAATTTGTATGTATGTGGCAGATTATTGGTAAGTCAAGAAAGTACACGATAGATGAGGGCTAAGGGCACATATTCACTGTTGAAGGCACCACTTAATTTATACCTGGAGATAAAAAAAGTTTACAAGTTTAGTCGCTTCAAAAACAACTTAGATGTACATGTTTGCTGTTGAAATTGAATTCTCGCGTCAAATTTGAATATTTTTGTTTAAAACCAAACATTAGACATTTTTTTTACTGAAATTGAATGTGGCTTGCCAAGGCCATTTCAGATATTGCAACAAGAAACAACACTGACAATGTTGACCTCTTTGAAGGAAAAAGCGAAAGATCTTCATTCAAACATTCAAATGCATATTCCTCGTTATTGTCAAGTTTTACCAATAACACTTACTTATTTTAAAGCTCTTCATTCCTTACAAATTTATTATTCATGTAAAGCATAACAAATGTCCATTTATTTTCAAGTTATCTGAAGGGAAACTTACGTGAATAAGTAATTAAATAGTTAACATAGCTATAGTTTGTCTTAATTACAATTTGCGATCATCTTTTAGCTATAATTACGCAGCTCAGTGTTTTAGTTATAATTTAGAATTTTTATAATATAATTTGTATAACTTTTGTATAATGTAATTTTTTATAATGTTTTGTATAATTGTTTAAAGTTCAATATTCAGATGTTTGTGTTTGTATAAATTCTTCATTTCGAGTCTATACAAAAATAGCACAATTATACAAACGTATCCGTGAATTATATAAACACACCCGCAAACTATACAAACGAGACATCTTAAACGGTAGCTACAACCCGTAACCATGCAAATTATAACTATAAAGCATAATTATATTTTTTATAGTGACTATTTGCGAAAATTCTCCAATCTAAATTCTAATACAGGATACCATTGCACTAGACGAAGACACCGTCTCATCACTCTCATCAAAGTCCAATCATGATGACCCCAAAATACAAGCAGATCAATTTAGGGGGAGGTTTGGGCCGCTTCTCTTGAGCCAAATTAATCAGTTGGTTTAGTGGGGCATCCCCAAAGGGTTCATAAGTTATACATTATATATACATATATATATAATGTCAATATTATTTCTTATGTATTTTACACAAAGTTTTACTTCTGTTACTCGTATTTATATAAATCCATATTTGAGCATACGTTGTTGTATATATATATTAGGTATATTGAAGAAGCACATTATATTATTTATATATTGTATATTATGTATCAGATTTAAATTTACATTGATGTAAAGTTTTCTGTTCAATGTTCATAGAAGAGAAAAAAACTGAAGAATAAATGTCAATGACACAAAGGAAGCCAAATTTTATGGTATTAATTAAGATTTCCTATTTCCATGGGATTCCATACTTCATTATGAGTTTTATTTATTTTGATACATTTCATAGAGATATTTAAGGAATTAACATGAAAGTTACACACAAGAATTAGAAAGTTTAAAACTAGAAAATATTTATTAAAAAAATAAAATAAGAGAGCTAAGGGTAATATTATAAACTACAATGAAAATAAATATTAGAAAACTAAACTTGAAGGGTGGTTTGTGCAATTACCTCTTTTATTTTTTTAGTTATAATGATTTTCTAGAAAATAGTTTAACTTGAGTGACTTTATAAATGAATATCCATAAGTTGAGTGACTCTATTGATACAAAATCAAGTTGAGTGACTTTTTCAAATAATTTCACATACTTGAGTGACATTTTGAGATATTTGCTCATTCTTTTAACAGTAATTATAACTTTTTAAACTCATTTTTTTGAAAATTACATTTGTGTAATGTTCCTTAAACATAATATAATAAAAGAAATAGTCTTTTGCGGATGACTTAAGAAAAATAATTACGTATTGTCTTATTAAATCTTAAACTATGTAGATCTGCGTAGCTCCTGCCTACTACAAACTAAGTTTGGTCTCACTTTTTTCTCACTCTATTTGTAAGTATATTTTCTTTGCAAATAAAATAACTTTTTTGGTGAAATTCAATGTACCATCGGAAGCTGACAAATACTAAACTACCAATAAGAAAGCAATAGGCAAAGTAAAAGGATTGATATCACCAACGGATGTGGTACAGTGAATGAGATTGTTCTTCTTTTAATCAAATATCTTGTTTTGAGCTTTGAGTATGAATTTTTTTTTAATAAGGAGCGCTACTTCGAATGGGACCCTATCTAGCAGAAATTCAGATTAGTTGAACTTCAATACATATATCATACTGATTGAACTACCAAAAAAGAGATTGAAAGAATGAGAAAGTATTTTGTTAACAAGTAGTATGTTATTTGAGACAAGAAATTGGTGTGAAATGGGGCGAGTCAATTATTGAATATAAAATTATAAAATCATTGAGCCCTAAGGAAAACGGCAAAGTAGTCCTACTTCCTCCTCCCTTGACAATAATGCTAAAAAACGAGAGGGACAAATTGACAATATAATCTTTTATATCCGTTGATAGATTTGAAATAGTTTATTAAGTATGAGCTAGATAATTTATCTTTTAAATTTGTCAAAAAAATAATATTTTCAGTTTCCGTCCAATATTTTTATCGAGCTTTGTCTGTTAGACTTGACGGAAACTATGAAAAAAATAATAATTTAAGTATAAACATCAAAAAATTCTGATCAAATCTAAAATACGTAACACACAAAAAAAACTGTACTAGACACTGTAAAGGTATAAAATGTACTAGAAATTAAATTGCACCACAAAAAATTACACCACTCTAAAAATAAATCAAAATTAGTAAAACTATAAAAATTGTACTTTGAAGTTGAAATTTTTGTTAGACTATAACTTAAATATTGTTGTTGTTGTGGTGGTGGTGGTAACAAAATGAGTTACCATGAGTTAGACTTGCCCCTTTTTGACACAGTAGAGCCACCGATAAAGGTTGTGATATGGGATATATATAATTCATTAATTCTTTATCACAAGGAAAAATTGTATGTAAGAAAGCAATTTCCCCTTAAATAAACTTTATGCAACACATTTGAGTTGATTAAAATTTCAATATAAATATCAAACATCGATTAAAATGAGGTCGAAAATAATAACACAAATAACGTTGACAACGTGAAAATATTGAAATATATAAGAGGGGGGATGCTCAAATAATGCTTTCGTTCTTTAATTGTTTCATTTTGCTAATTATTATGTGGTTTTGGTAGCTAGTTTTATGGTTTTTGTCGGCATTATGTCATCAAGTGAGTGATTAGATCTGATACAGAAACATCTAGTCGACGTGTTTTCTAGCTAACGCAATAAACTTTAATCTTATATAAAGTTTAATGAAGCAAAGACAATTTGTATAGCTAATAGACAATTAGACATAATGAAATGTCATGTTCATATACTCTATAATCCAATTTCGATTTAATTTACTTATCAAAATTTATATTTTTCTTATGAAATATAATAAATTATATATATATATACACATATTAATTTGGTGCATGTAGAATCTTAGCGGACTTGATTTTTTTTTTTTAAAAAAAGAACAATTATTATTGAGAGTAAAATTAAAAAAGTTATTTTAATTTTCTCTTAATATACTAAAGTGGATAAATAAATAAAAAATTACTTTAATATACAAGACAAATAATCGTGAAAGAAGGGAGTAATTAACTAGGTACTCTTTCAACAAAAATGTAAAAACTCAGAATGAAAGCAGCGAGAATCACCATTAATGGTGGATTCTAGAACCTACTGAACTGAAGATTAAGAGAGAGTTAATTGAGAAAGCATATTTCTCATTTCTGAAAATGTGAAAACTGAATTAGAACTAGATACAGTGAGCTATATATATACAGACTGAAAACTAGAAAATATCTAACAACTAGGACAGCTGGCTAACAGAAAGCTAACTAACTACAAAACTGTTAACTAACTAATTCTGTGAAAGTAACACTGTTTAAACTAACTAACTAATTATGTATAAACTTATTAATCTCAACACCCCCCCTCAAGTTGGAGGTGAGGAGAACACAGCCAACTTGTCCATCATAGCAGAGTGTTTGATTCCTGTGAGAGCCTTCGTGAGGATGTCGGCCAATTGA
>JAJOOR010019619.1:0-15243 GCA_036250505.1 Solanum acaule | reverse complement strand
CTTGAATAACCTCTCATTCAAGGAGTTCTATCAAAGATTTTCAAAAGAGATTCAAAGACCAAAATTCCCAATTTTCAATCTAAACATGGGTTCTTTGTAAAATGATTGTCTAAATCATTCTATTGATGAATTAATGTGGAATTAAGGTTTTTAAGATAATTTTCAAAGGAATTCATGAAGAACCCGTGATCTCCAAATTCTCAAAAATTGGCCTATGATATGGGTCTTTGTGAATATGATTTCTATTGGTGAAATTATGTGTAGATTATATTGTATTGATGTTTCCTATGATTATCTATACTTATTCATGTTGAATTGTTGGTATATTGATGAGTTGAGAATTATGGCCTTATGGGCAAAGTTACCCGAAAGATCTACGGCTCAAAGAATTTATAATTCGGTAATGATTTAGATAATTTATTTTTTGCGAATTATCAATTTGATAATGATTTATGATTTTTCTTAACGAGTAATTTACAACTCGATAATAATTATCAAACTATAATTTTATGTTTAATCGGTTATATCAATCTCTTATTTTAGACTTTGAAGTTTGTTTCTGAAATTCTAGACAATTTACATGTTTTGCTTTGTTATATCAATAGTTGCATATTGAAATTATAATATATATATAATATTTTGAATGTTGCATACGGTGCAAATGTTACTTAGCTTGATTTTGTTTCAATGTTTATTTTAATAACTAGGCATAATGTGTTTGTGCAAGCACGGGCCCAACAGATTGAGATTATATGTATAAGTAGGACAATTCATTCTTCTGGTAAATGTCATTTACTCAGTTTCAAATTGGACTCCATATTGGCAATACATAAATTGAATTTAGAGGAAAAAAAAATTAGAAAATTAATATATACAAGTATGATAATACAACAAAAATGATGCAAGATTCTAGGGTGATCTCTTGATTGCTTGCATATCATAACTCGTGTTTTTGGACTACACTTAATGTAAAAACACAACGGTGAAACCTTTAACATCAAAGATACATATTAATAAAACATATCTAAGGAGCACAAGTATAGTTAAGTTTTGTTTGTGTAGATCAATTTACCATAATTTGAAAGAAACTAAACTCAGCTCTCAAAATTAATTTGACATTATTATAAGTTTATTATTTTTCAGTAATTTAGATTATGAACAAGGACATTATTAAATTAACATCATTAAATTGTCTTGAGATAAATATCAAATCTCTATTTAAACCCTTAGACGCTACACCTCTGACAATGTCTTGCTTCTTCTCTACTTCTCTGAATATTGAGAATATTTAGAAGGAGAAGCTCAATTATCCAATGTAAAATCTGAAAGACAAAAAAGGTCAAAAAATAAATGCATAAATATAATAGTTCTTCATTTACACATAAGAATAAAAGAGGAAAATGTCAAAATTGAAATTTCAAAATACAAAGAGACCCAAACACATAAATAGAAGGAAAGAGCTTACCTTTTGGGCATGAGGACGCGGTAGAAATATAAAAAGTGTAGAAAAATCAATGAATTTTGAAAGCGAACAAAAAAATAATAATTATTTAACAGGTAAAAATAGAGGAGATAGAGTATGCTATCCATTGTACCCTTAACTTAAAAATTAATTGGAATGAAGCTGATATAGGGTTAATTTAACTCATAACAACACAAATACAAAGCAGATAAAAAAACGAATCAAAATTTTACTAAGAACTATAACATTATAGCCAAATGTTTCTTCATTCTAATTAGGTCTACACCCAAAACATGTGTCACTACCAAGCTAAATCCACAATAATTGAGGAATGAAATTATCAAATACAGAGAAAATCCTAAAAAAATTAAAATACAGATTTTATACTTTGAAAATTCAAGTTGAATCAAGTGCTTGATCTTTTCTTTTGCATCTCATTTGGTAACATTCTTCAACATAATTTTTTTGACTCTATATTATTTTCATCATTAGTCTCTCCACTTCCATTTTTAATGTTTTTATATCTCTGTTATATTTACTGGAAAAAAAACTCGTACACAGGAAAAATATAACACAAATGAGTTGATATGAGTCTAAAATCAAAAATTATTATTATTCAAAAGTTAAATAATACAATCGAATATGTTAATAAATATATCACATTAATGATATTACTCAGAAACAGAGTGTCACGACCCAAGGTAGGTCCTAGGAGTAACATGGCATATAAGACCCCGAGAGTCCCCATACAAGCCACTTAGCATTCATCATACAAGATAATTGAATATAAGTGACTTAAACGACAGTCTCAATTATAAAAAAGTTTTATTGAGGAAAGAGAAAGTCTAAACATCATCTCAAACCATCTAGTACATAAGACTGATCGGGATGTAGCCCATACATCAAGTTCGAAAAGTGAAAGTAAAGACAAAAAGGAAATCAAGCTCGGTCCTCAGGTGATGAGGACTCACCAATCTTCAATCTTTTATATGAGATCCCTAGCCACGAAAGTTCAAATATGTAAGGTTGGACCCTATATTTGGGAAAATATAGGCAAGAGCATGTGTTAGTACAAAACATGTACCAAGTATGATAACCATGCATAAAACATTTGAAAACATGCCTAAAGAGATATCTTCATGAGATGCAATGACCAAGCTAAAACATGATATATGAAAGGGGTTTAGAGGGCATGAGTCATAAAACATGGTACATGCAAATAAACTTCATCTTAAAGACATGTGACATACTTCTTGAAGTAACCTTGATTCATTAATGGGGAAGAATTACCTTTAACCGACATGTAAGACCATGTGTGCTACTAACATGGAATTTGGTGTCTCCCACACCAAAAAGGGGTGTCCTACTTGCCAAGGTAAGACCATGAACTTTCTAGCTTACAAGAATCCACTAGGTAATGTCTATCTAGACAGTCCTATGTTTGCACATAGTTTATGGGACATGGATAATCGCCACTTGTCCACTCAGTGCTAAGCATAACTCCCATAGAATATCGATTATTCGTATTCATCTTTCTTTAAGGGACTTGGGTAATCGCCTCTTGTCCTTACATCATGTGACATGGGTAATCGCATCTTGTCCTTACATCATGTGACATGGGTAATCTCATCTTGTATTTCATTAGAGGTTCATGAGTAATCGCTGCTTGACTCAATTTTGGAATAGCTCCTTACTTTAATTCATTATAGTTGAGAAGACCTTTCAACCTTAGAATTCTTTACGTGAGAAAACCTTTCACATTCATGCATGAAGTATTTATGTGAGAAACCCTTTCACAACAATTGGCCACAATAACAACATATATGCTTTTACTCTCAAAGCTATCTACATCATATCTCATCAGTTTCATAAGAATATGCATAATTCCATAATTCACCTTTCACAGTTCAAAACTCACTTTCAATCATCAATATCTATAAAACATGGTTTAAACATGGGTTCATGGGAAATCATCTTAATATATCAATTCATGCATAATAATTCATAAACCAATCAAATAAATTAATAATTAAAAGAACCCATGACATGGAAGAAAACCCTAACTCAATTGGGGAATTCTAACTTTGTAAATTGGAGAATTTGAGAACTCCATGGAGGAAAGGGCTCTACGGATGAAAACTATCATACCTCAATGCCAAAAGTTTGCCTTCAATGGTGAAATTGGAGGCTTGACTTGAAACCCTAGGTTGATCCCTTCTTCTTCAAGTTTTCTAGAGAGAGAAATATCTTGGGAGAGGAAGACTTGTTCTTCTTTTAGGAAATTGGGAGAATGATTTCAATTGGGGAAATTTGAGGTTAAAAACACTTATATAGGACTTTTAGGTAAGGGTAAAATGACATTGTGTTGGAATAGAATAATTAGGAAAATACCCAAAAGCCCCTAACTTAAAGCTGACGCAACCCCCAAATGGTGCCCTTCACGAGCCATCAAGGACCTCACGGGCCGTTGTGGCAGTCGTGGTCCTTGAGCAGTGACCTGGGGAGAGGTCTATTGTTGCCTTGCTCCTTCATGACCACCCTGACGAGCCGTTTGGCTCTTCACGAGTTGTTTGGCTCTTCAAACCCGTCTAGGGGCTCATGGGAGGAGGCCAACTCTTGGGTTGGTTTTGCCTCCCCCACACGGGCGTCATAACGACTCGTCCACCTCCACACTGGTCGTTAAGGCCCTCGTGGGAGTGGGCCTTGCTTATCCTGCCTTGGGGACCTTTCCACGGGCCACCACACAGACTGTGGTCCCCTTCACGGCCTGTCTAGGGCTCCGCGGAGGGTCCATGGTTCAGGTGTTGACCTGTGAGTTCTTCCCCATTACCCCTTTTTAGCCTTTTATCTAATCCGAGGTGTTACACAGAGGTATACTTAACGAAGAAATATACATGCTAAAAATAAAAAAGAACTCGTTGAGACAGTTACAGAAGGATAGAAGGAGAATGTTGTTCCTACTTTTTCTTTTGTATGTGTAATAATGGAGAAATAATATAAAGATGATATAGAGAGAAGTGTTGATGATGTAGTTGCAGAGAGAGATAATGATGTTACTTAGTAGATGATATGCAATGTAAATTAAAGCCACATGTGATGTAATCTTGATTGACTAATTTGCCCTTTTTATAGAAATGGAAAAGGCAAACATGGTTGCTGCTATGGAGGACCTGTATATGCTTAGATTAAAATGTGAAAATTGCCGTCAATGCAATTTCTAATTACATGTAAGCAACCGTGTTGAAATAGATTATTTCTACTAAAGTAGTAAAGTAAATAAAGTAAAAACAAATTAACAGTCAATTTGATAATCAATAAATTAATAACCTATATCCTATTTTTTTCTTTAATGATTTAGTATATCTAAATGATAAATCAAGTCAATATCTAAGGCGGATATTAATTGCGAAAACAATGAATCCTATGGTAGGATTCCTACCACTTAAATTTATTCATTTGGTGACGTACATTGTTGCTTAATGAATGAATAAAAGGAGCTAAACATTGTAAATTAACAGAAAATGTTTGGAAGACTAAAATTGCAACATTTTTACAATGAAGAAGGATCATTAGTGCTTCATGCGAAAGGATGAGGATCATTTTGAGTGTTAAGACAAAGATAAGGAATAGTTTTGGTCCTTTTCTTATTTACATGTCTATAAATTGATAATCGATAAATCAAATCAATAAACTTTAATATTGAATAGGTCGAATCAAACCGACCAATACGGAAGCTTAAATATCCCAATTCTTTTGTATCATCTATACATTGGAATGAGGGATGGGTATGGTACGGTATTTGAAAATTTTGTATACCATAATTTCGATATTCGGTTTTTAAAATATTATACCATTACCATACCAATTTAATTAGGTATGGTTCTATATATTGAAGATTGGGTTCAATATTCTACGGAATGGGAAATCGGTAACCATAGTTTGTTCAACTTCGACTAATATATACTCGTAAAATAGAGTATTATGACTTCGACAATTAATAATTGTCTCAATTGTATCATACTAACACATTACACATGTAGAAATATATATTCAAAATAAAGTACAAACATGTTCTTTTATTAATCAATTAAATTTCGAGAGAAGTATTGAAAACACCCCTTTACTAAGTGTGAATTATTAGTTTCATCCTCAAACTATTGACAGCTATAAAAACACGTTTTTACTTGACTAACTGAACTTAAATACACCCACGGTCTTACAACATTAGTGAAATACACCCCTAAATTCTCGCCAAGTTTAGGGTTGTTTTCAACACTTTTCTCAGTTTTTAATTAAGAGTTACGTGTCACACAAGAGTTTGAGACCACTTGCTATGTCTTGTGGCAAATCGAGGGTGATTGAGGGTGTATCTAAATTTATTTAGTCGAGTAAAGGAGTGTTTTTAAGGTTGTCAATAGTTCAGGGATAAAACTAATAATTTGCGTCAAGTTTGGGAGTGTTGTATGTATGTATGTATGTGTTATTTATGTAACTGTATACTCCGGTGTGGTATTCGGTATTCCCAGTGTTTTGGACGGCGAAAGGCGATAAAAGGCGACAAGGGTTTGCCTTGCCACAAGGAGAGGCGAGCGGCAAGGCACTCGTCTTTTAGAAGTGCGGCCCAATTAATACCAAAAAATTAAAATATTTAATTGCACATATAAATAATCAAAATCTCAATAGCAATATCATATAAGAAAATATTTCAATTCAAATAGATAGTACATACTTAGAACTAGAATGAGAAAAAAAAATAGAACAAAAGTCAAAACAGTGAGGAAAAAAACAAAGGTAGAAGTGACTTTGAAGAAGAAGGAAAAAGAAACAGAGGAAGAAGAAATATGAAGAAGAAAAGAAGAAATACGTATTGGTTGGACTTTGGAGTCGCCGAAAAAGTCTAGCTAGTCGTTTGAGGAGTCTAGTAAAAAATCCTAAAATTACCTTTTAACTTTTAAAACCCTAAATTGATTCTCTTTTAAAGAAAATACAAAATGCGATACCTTTCTCGCCTCTTGCCTCTTGCCTTTGTCGCCATGGCGTCGCCTTTTGACGATCGTCTCGCCACAAAGCTAAAAGGCGATGAAGGGTCGCTTTGCCTCACCTCTCGCCATTGGCGAAGAGGCGATTGCCTTTCACAACACTGGGTATTTCATATGCTATTTCTAAATATCAAATACCGTTCTGAATACCAAAAAAATTAAAATGTATACCATATACCATACCAAATACATAATTACGGTATTAAAAATTTCAGTATGGTATAGTAATTCGGTATATACCATACCATGCCCACCCCTAATTTGGAACACAACATAATCACCTTTATAGAGAGAACACATATGGATAAATCCTAGTAATTGTACATTCCTTTTTTCTCCTTAATTTTAAAATAAAATAAGGTTAGACTGACATACATAAGTGTTTGGCTTGGAATATTTGCCAAAAAGCTCTTCAAATGCAGCTAATTTTTGAAGCTGACTCCAGGAATTAACAGAGAAGTCCAGAAATTTCAAAGTACGGAGGTCAAACTATTACAATGCCTTTTACTAACAATATATAGACTTGTGTACAGATACATCTTTAGCAAGTAGCCAGACTTGCAAACAATTTCTGAAACTTGTGTACAGATACATGTCACCAGCATGAAGTTTTCAACAAAGAACTTTTCTGAGACTTGTGTACAGATAGACAAAAGAAAAATATTCACCCTTTTCCCTTTTAGTAATGCAAATTATGCTGCAATATGTTCCTCTTTCAGCTGCCTACACACTGGTATTTCATTGGTATGAAGAGCAACTTTTTCGAGAAGTGAAGGCCTACAAGTTGCAATCTCTTGCTCATTCAGCTGACGACTACTATTTTGGGCTGTGCTATGGCTTCTGTTTCTAGCAATGGGATTATCATGATTGTGCTTGCCCTCATACGTTGTTATGACAGCTTTTGGATCTGTTGAAGCTCTCTCAACATGTTTGCGAACATTGCAACCAGGGTATGTGCAACGATAATAACTCCTGCAAATCCAACTGACTGCATTATAGATGTTCACAACAACTTGAGAGTAGGAATTAAAGGTACTGACCCACAATGGAAAAGGGGTTCTTGCAATCAAAGCACTTTCAGGTACAAAAACAACTTCAAATGTTCTTTGCCTGATATTGATTAAAATTTGTTGAGTATTGGTCAGCTAATAGATAAAGGATTTGAATTGTCATTTGATGACAAGTATTGTTGAATGTTTGATGTCACTAAGCAGAAGTTGAGATGAGAGGTAAAAACTTCTTATTTAGTCTAGCAGAAAATGAATACAAGTCTTGCAACGCCAAAGATGAATTGGTAGATTTATTCAGAGGTCAATTCAAGCCGAGACCACAATCTACAGTTCCAAATCCAAGGAGTGTTGAAAATATGTCTCAGGACATTGCAGAATTAAATAGATTCAATTTACAGTAGCTAACTTCTAGGATTTAAAATTATATTTATTAGAGTCCTTTGTGGCTTGAATTTTCACCCTGCTTGAATTTAGGAGTTAGTTTACGTTATTTGAATTTGAAGATAAGTTAGCAGCATATTTTTCTATGCTTTAGTTAGAAACTAAAGCTATAAATGTATGTTTCTGAGTTATTAATTCTGGTATTTTTCTCACAATATTTCCCTAATTCTTTTGTTTAAAAAACCAACATGGCCTAAAACATTTGGGCGCTCTATGTACGATGTAGACTCCATCAGATACATATCGACCTGCTTTCCTTTCTTTTTGCTTTTTGTCTAATTAAGGTCACAAAGGTTTAGGATGCCTCTCTTGATGCCAACTCGTTTCATTGAGAGGAAAGTTTTCTAGAGCAACTTGGGACAAACAAAATATTAAAAGTGAAATCGGCAAAAGAAAAGAGAAGCTAATGTGGGACGCTCCTCTTATGTCATCTATCATCCAAGCGTCAGACAATGAGCACTGAAGAGTGAAGAACCAGGTAATTTTTAGGAGACGGGGATCCAATGCAAACCTTGTCTTTTTATATCTCTTTTCTTGTTAAGGTCTAAAGCCGAACTTTACAAGGCTGAAAATATTTTGCTCAAATATAATGAAAGATGACATGTAAATAAGACCAAATTAAAATCCTACAATTCAATAAAGGTGTTCTTCAACTTCTTTTATCAGTAAAAGCTGTTCCTATGACTTATTAAAATAATACATTCTTTTCCTACTCAATCTATTTTTTTATTGTGATTGAAGAAGAAGAGACTTCTTATGGGTTAAACCTGCAGGAACAGCACAAAACAACATCACTCAATGCAAAATCACAAGGAACTAGCAAGAATTTTAGAGCAAGAAGATTTTATGGTACTAATACCATATCATTGAAGAATATGACTTGGAAATAGTAGTTGATTCCTAAATTATTTGTTTTGCCTTTGTCAAATGCCTAGGAAATATGCAAGTGGAATATCCTGGACAAAGGACAAAAAGCAGGATACATTTAAACACCACTGCTTTAGTCAATTAAACAGTAGACCAAGCCAGCTGCAAACAGCAGAGCGACTAACACATTCTAAAGGTCACAGTTAAAATAGTAAAATTACCTCGGATGATGATTCCCTTTCACCACTTTCTGCCCATATTTACGCCACTTGAACCCGTCATCCAAAATGTCTACTTCACTCCTTGTCTGCACAACAATCTTGGATTCTGATTCTGCTTTATGTGATGATGAAAGAATAGGAGTCTCAACTGTTGTCTTCCTGCATCATGGTAACTTGGATCAGATACATATTTGTTTCTCTCCCTCAAAACAGAGATTTCTTAACTCAGGGGAAGAATCCTGAAAGAACTTACATTCTCTTCACATTTGGTTCATCATCATGTTCCTGGCCTGCTGCTGTTGCAGCGTCCTCAATTTCCTCACATTCATTCGAAACAGGACATTCAAACGCCATTTCAGTAGACACCTGTTCAGAATGAGCAACAAGAGCCCCATTTAAGCCGTTGATTTCTATCTCAGTATGTGTTCCAATTTCAGAGTTAATGTTGGAGCAGTCAGAACCATCCTGAGCACAACTGTCTCTTCTGCGTTTGTTGGGTTGAGGAAGTTCATGGTTGTGATGGCCTTTATACGTTATCTCAGTTATGTAACCATCAATGGATCGCTCAACCTTCTTCTTGACAGGACATTTGACATGTGTGCATTTATAGTAGCTCCGAGGGCATTCACTTGCTTTAACCATCTTCTGGCCATACTTCCTCCAATTGTAACCATCGGAAGCTGGTCTATCGACTGAATTAAAGGATGGCTTGTCCTCAGATTGAGAAAGCTGTGGCAGTTCAAATTTCTTAATCTTCTGGTTTGACGACATAGTATCTAATTGAGGTTGTAAAGAAGATTCCTCTGGGTCAGATGCCCCTAATACTTGTGCTGATGTACTTTGCGAGGAGAAATGGCATTCAGCTTGAGTTTGTAAGTAAGACTGGGATAACGCTGCCTGTGCTGTAACATGTGCTAGGGCCTGCTGGTGTGACATTCCAAAAGGACTCTACAAGGAACGATGTAATGAGTTTATATATAAATAACAAGATGCCGCTAAATTGATAACATTGTTTAACCATTATTGTTAAAAAGAATGCATCTTGGGTCTAGTTCAATCCAAAAGCTACATCATGAGGTGAGAATTTCCCAAAACCATATAAGGAGATGACGACTCATTTTGTCAACCAATATGGGACAGTTAACACCCCCCTCTCTGCCCAAGAATAGACATTTGATGTGTGGACAATATAACATGGGGGTCAAAATTAGGCAACCAAGGACAAGGATGAGCCTGACTCTAATACCATTTTAAGAAAATGGATCTTGGACCTAACTCAACGACAAAAACTAGTTCATAAAGTGAGAATTATCCAAGATCATATAAGGAAACACCAATCCATTTCCTCAAGCAACATGGGGAACTTAACAATCTTAAACGGTCATGAATTCATCATCATTGATAAATACGTGTTATTTAACCTTCTAGTGAGGGGTGCGGGCACTATACCGACCAAACTATACATTACTGGAAATGTTTTTAAAAATATATAGTACTAAGTTAGCACCTCATCACCTATTGTCATGAAAGAGTAGTAGCAACAGTGGTACTCCGCACCCATAGACCAAAAAGCTCAATCAGTCCCTTAGACAAATTCTTCCTCATCTATGTAAGAGTCATACCCAACAATGAAAAAAACCTGCTAGGAATCCAAATATGTTTTTCCTGTTCGGGTACATACTACAATTAATCCTGCAAAAAGTGGTTCTGTTGTACTAAAGGCTGAGTGAGCGAACCAAAACAGTATAACACTAGAGCTTTGAGTAAGAAGTAGGAGCACTTGTCCAGTAGAAGATAGGTGAATTAAAGAAGTTAGAAAATGAGTAATTTCAAAAACCCCCAAATCATACTTTTTATAGAAACATAACATAAGTCTTTAACTATGATTACCTTATGGAAAATGAACAATTACCTGAAGTGGGGAAAGAAATCCAGGTGAATTAAGCAATCCAGAAGGACTAAAAGCGGTTGGAATCGTGAAGAAAGGAGATTGAGCCACCATTAGATTCATGGGTCGGTTCTGCTTATACCCTAAATTCCCTTGTTTACAATTCTCTTCTTCTCCAGATGAATTTTCAGGCAAAAGGGTAGGCGGTTTTGCTAGTGGAGAAGCCATAGCTCCAGCAAGAAGCTGGGAGAAAGATGGGTACTCAGATTCAGAGAAGAAACTGGAGACAAGGGTCATTGGACCTGGACTAAAATAGGGCATATTTCCAACACCAAAAAATGATTCAAAAGGGGCTTTAGGTGGGATTGTTAGTGTTGAAAGTGAAGATACTGAAACTGATGGAGCTTTGAATTTTTCCCCCATTTTTGATTAAAGGGTTTGCCCAGAAAAAGATACTTGATACTTCTTGCTTATCAGTTGTTAAGAAGATGATGAACTTTTTTGTCTTTTGAAGAGAAAAGACAGAAGATCAAACACTTTGGTGTTCATGAGTTTGAAGAATGAATATTGGTTTCTTCTTGTTTTGCTTTTTGGTGTCTGGGAATGTAGAGTTGGTGGAGCAATGAATGATTTGTTTTATTGAAATTTAATTATTTCTTACAGCTTTTCTTTATCTGGCACTCATGTTTTTGTTGTTTTTTTTTTTTTTCCATAGCAGTGATGTTTTTGTTGTTAGCATATCTAGATTAGGATAGTTCATGGTTATGGTTAAAAAATTTAAATCGAATTGTAATTTGAATTAAATTAATTACAAAAATTGATATTTGATTGGGTTTGGTTAGATTTGATTTTAAATTTTGAAAACTCGTATTATTTGATTTGATTTTGATTTTACTAAAAACAATTGCAAAAATAATTTAAACGTACCGATAAATTAGATACGTATATAAGTTTTATAATTATTTATATGTTATTCATAAATAAAATATGAATATTTTGTTAAATAATGACATGAGAGATCCTTGTAGTTGGCTCTGTTTGTCAGTTAAACCCTCTTACTCACCACTTTGTCAACCGAACAATTAAACTCAACAGAACTCTACTTTTTAAACCATTTTCTCATATGTTCAGTGTGCCTGTGAAACAATTGCCTACACTTGAAATTTCACGTCATTTTATAATGACACATAAGAAATTACAAATATATTTATATATATATGTATATTTTTTTAAAAAAAAACATAAAATAGAAGGGGAAAAACCCTACCCACCCCACCGCCCCTCTTTTCGTCATCTCTCCCATCCCATTTTCTTCTCTTCTTCCTCCCCCATCCACCTCTCTCACCTTCTCCACAACCATAGACTTCCTCGACCAAGAAAAATATGTATTCTTATCTCCCGTTTCTTTAATTTCAGATAAAATCAATTAGAGTTTAAGTTAAAAATTCAGAAAAAACATCAAGTAATTACGCTAGTGGATCAAATAGGAGGAATCTAGATAAATTCTATCCATGTATTCCTCTTTAAAATGTATCTTTACGTGTGTATTTCTGATTTCACGAAGAAAATGTATTCAACAAAGATAGTTAAATAGGCGATGAAGAGGGATTTTGGGTGTCGTTAGTGTCCTTACAAATTTTTAGCGATTGTGTTCTATTTTTATTGAGAATAGATGGAAAAATAGGAGAATTTGAGAAAAAAAATATTGATAGAGATAATGGTGGGAATGGCAGAGATTGAGGCCATAGACGCCTCGTTGTTATCTTCGGGGGAAGACAAAAGGTTGTTTATGTTTTCCCTTTGAGTTTTTTTTCATCTTTTCTCCTTTTTTTTAAAGTTTTCTTTGATCTTAGTTATAATTCAATTAAAAATTGTCTGTCCACGCGCTTAATAAACGTGCAATCACGCACTTTGTCCATCTAAGGCATTTTGATGTCACATTAGTTTGGTCAATGGTCAGAGGGGTTTAAAAAGTAGAGTTTCGTCGAGTTTAAGTGGTCATTTGACAAAATGGTGAGTAGAAAGGTCAAACTGACAAACGAAACCAACTATAGGGGTATCCCAGGTCATTCCGCCTAAATTTTAATTAACTTAAGTCTTTAACTTTGTAATTTTCTCAAGCCCAACTATAACAGGCCTAAGTCAAGTCCATCAAAATCTATTTTAGTCTTTAGCTACTCTATTTCACATAAAATAGTCACGCTTTCTCATAATTGAAACACTTTGTTCGTGTAATGATAACTCTAGTGTTGTTTAATTGAACCGACAATAGCTTTTCTGTAGATTGTTCATGTGCTAGGTATTTGTGTCTATCAACGTAAGTCCTCAAAAAAATTACTATTACTTTCAAACTGAATAAACCATAAAAACTTAACCAAATCGACGATTATTTTTTCATTTGGTTTGGTTTTAGAAATTTAAAAGACCGATTAGATTGGTTTGGTTTTGGTTTTAATTAATAACTGATCCAAACCGAACCACGAACACCCCTATCTGGCACAGATGTCTGGTTCTATTCGGTTTTATGTATTATTGATTCAATTTATTGATTTTAAAATTTTACGTATACTAAATCAATAAGATACTTTTTATTGATTTACGATTTATCAGTTTTGGTCTTTAACGATTCAATTTTCGTTTTAATTAATAAGAAAATGCTTATAAAATAAATATATAATTTCTCCAATACTTTGACGCGACACAATAATTATGTAACTTTACAAATGCTTAGAAAATAAAAACAACAATAACTAATATGAAAAGAATTATATAAGTATAACACAAAGAAAAATTAAGAGGAATAGAATTTTAACTATAATTTTTGACATTATGCATAACATGAAATTATGAACTCAAAGTCACAGTAAAGTTAGAATTGAATGCTAAAGAGCAAAGACAATAAGTAGCAAGGTATTGAGAGTAATATTTATTAATATTTATGTACAGATAAAGTAGATATTTACTACAATCTTAAAAACAAAAATTGAGTCTATAACCTTATATTTGTTTTTATAAAACCATTAAAACATTGTTAACCCAATAGCAATAAACCAATAATATTTTTTTTATTCAATTTATTCAATTTTTACAACCCCTATACATGTCATCTTGAAGTTGTCTACTACTTTGGCTAATTATTATTATGACTCAGTTATATCTAAGTCAGAACTGGGCCTGGGCATAGGCCTAGCAATATTATCCTTATCAATTTTAATATTGTCACATCTATAATTTTCTCTAATCTGAGAAGTAGATGCTCTAGAAAGAGCCTGAACAGTATAATCAACAGGAGAGATATAAGAAGAGTTAGATCTAGAAAGTCTAGAAGACATGCTATGATTATCAATTCTATTATGCATAGCAATCGGATCAGAAAATTTAATATTAACAGTTCCATCATTAAACTGTTCAATTTTCTCAAAGTTTCAACGAATTGCACAGTTTTATTCAAGGTGCCTTTACAAGGTTCTGTATTTTGGTATTTATCCATAGTTGTATTTATTAAATCTATGATTTCTTGACCATGTATTTTTCCTTCAAGGTCTTTTTGTATTGATTTGTTCCAAACTTTGTATAAAAAGTTCTCTGTAAACATGGAAATCCTTCAGAGGTATTATTAACCTCTACAGACCATTTCAAAACTCAAGGGATTGAGAATTCTATAAAAAAAATACATTAAGGACATACCTTCAAAGAATATATTATCATGTTCTAAACTTATAAGTTTAGGGGAGATATCCATCCATTCAGAATATAATCTTTTGTAAGATTTTGGTAAAAATTTTACTGAGGGACCATATAAAGTCCACCATTGACAAAACCAATTTGGAATAGGTTGGTTAAAAACATGAGAGCATATTTTTATAAACAAAGAATGCTTTTTATTAGCGTTTTCATATAATAAAGCTCTATTAAAGCTATCCATATAGTCCCAGTAATTATATTTTACTGCTACATTTTGTTCTGAATGGATATAATTTCTTTCCTTTAAGAGGTTCATTCCCCATTCTTCTGGAGCCATAACTCTTTTTATAATAATCTTTGAAAAGTTATAAACTTTTTTGGTATACATAATCGTCATTTCTTATAGTAACTTAGTATGTTATAGTTCAACACAAATAGTCTAGCCTATCATTTAGGATAAGCACATAAAGAAAAATTAAAATTAAATAGTACCTGGAGTAGCACTCCTGAGGAACTTGAAGTATGTACCAAACTGAAAGCTTTAATTATTCAAACTCAAAATTTTACAGAAGAAAGTATTACAGTACTAGAGAGAGAAAGAGGGACGGGGGGGGGGGGGGGGGTGTTTTAA
>JAJOOR010019618.1:0-20781 GCA_036250505.1 Solanum acaule | reverse complement strand
CCCTATTTCCCGTTAATTAATGTTGAATGTACTTCCGCGACCGATGAAGTGTGATGACAAGTTTGAGAGGCTTGTTTGGGGTTCCTTCGGGTTCCTCATTCTCCATGTCACGTCTAGGCCCTAGGCTTGGGTCGTGACAGTCATCATCTTCGATGGGGAAAAAATCTCTTAGAGAATGATGTGGTAAGTTCATCCCAAGAGGTGATGGAGTCCCTTTGTAACTCAGCTAACCATTTGGTAGCTTCACCCATCAAAGAGAATGGAAACAACCTGAGACAGACTGATTCTTGTGATATGTTCTTGAATGAGAACGGACCACAAACATCCACAAAGTTCCGAATATGCTCATGGGGGTCTTTGTGAGCCAACCCTCCATATAATCCTTTCATTTGGAGGAGCTATATCATCGTACTAGTAACATGGAAGACAACATTCCCCTCAATTTGAGGTAGATGTATTGCACCAACACCACCCAATTGAATTGGGTCATTCACGTCATTAAGGTTTCCAATATCGTCTAGGTGGCCCACTTGGATACCATTACTCCCGTTCATGCTCATCTATTCATATGTTCAGCACAAACCAACACAAACACAAACCAAAGTAATTCGATTCAACTATGACACAAAAATATCACAATATCACTTCAATAATAAAATTCTAAACAACACCACTCCCCGGCAGCGGCGTTATTTTGATTAATGTTTCAAGTACACCTCATTCGATTCTAGGTGTAAATGACCGTTATCTAGTATAAAACCCAACAAATAGTTGGGGTTGAACCCACAGGGAGATGTACGTGTTCGAATTCAATTACGAAGTGCAAACATGGTCTAATCGGTTATAGGAATAAAAATTATCGGAAACATACAAACAAGTCTAAGGGGATGACAACAAATGTCAGATGGGGGGATTGGTTTGTGAATTAAGAGCTAAAACAAGTATGAAAATAGGGGTTTTAACAAGATTAAGAGGAATTCTCGGGATGTGATAAATTATAAGCTAATTATGCTATATGGGTAATTGACATTTAACAATAATTTGCTGAACCATTGTGGGTAGGCTAGACTTTTAGTGCAATAGTTTTCTCTCGAACAACTATTACGATTCAAGCAATTTCTCTCGAACATCGACAAGCTTAACAAGATAAACAACCCACAACCTTAATGTATCCACTCTCTCGAGCTAGATAGGTAGAATTGGGTTTAGGATTCACTCTCTCAAGCTAAACTCACATCAACCCAATACCTACAATCATTAATCAAAAGCTTTGGTTCTAAAATCCCTCTCTCAAGCAAGCCAAGAACTCTATGCTAGAATTGCATTTGCAACTACAATTCATAGATTAATGATTAGACCCATATTAAAACAACAAAATAATCATTAAACAACAATACACACTAGCAAATTAAGCAAATAATCACATGATCACACCCCAAGAATTGGGGTTGTAGCTACACATCATAAAAATAGAGAAACTATTACCAAATATATTAGCCATGATCTGGGTAAAGGTACTCAAGTCTTTACAATGGTCCAAATTGCTTAAGTTCAAAAACTCACTTGAAAATCCTCAAAATTAAGCTTAGAAATCCTCAAAGTCTACAATAAGAACTGAAAAACAAAGAGAAAACTCTAACTCTAGAATGGGAACAAGAATAACTGGCAGAGAACTCCTCAAATTTCATTTAAAATTCCAATTTATAGTTGCCCAAAATTTAGCCTGAAAGACCTTTAGGAGGAATAAGTCGCACCTTGCCGAGTGATTTGGCGATCCGCCCTTTGCTCCCTTTTATCACCATTCTGAATTGGTTATAAGCCTCCCATGTTCTGTAACTTTGAGCGATCCAACTTGTTGTCCCGGAGTGGATCGGTGATTTTCCGACTGCCCTTTTCTGTCTCTAACTTAGTTTTTTCCCAGGGTTGGCACGCTGGAACTTTAGGCAAGCTAGAAGAGCCACTCAGTGGTTCGCCGAGTGATCTTAGCGATGTCTAGGATCGCTTTTCTTCACTTTTTCATCTTGTTTGCTCTTTTTTGCCCGATAGTGTCCTTGCCTTGCTCCTTAGCCTTAAATGCTACAAATCAACATTTTAACATCAGTTTAGAGCATAAATTAGGCATTTGAGGAAGTAAAACTATCAAAACAAAGCCCTAAATGAGTCGAAATCTAAGACTCATCACCTGGCAGCACAAAGATCATTGAGCAAAATATCAACCTCACTAGTAGCCCTAGAAACAATAATGGGAACTTGGTTATCAACAGGAAAACACGAGCAATTTGCAAGAGTAGACCCGGTAATCATGTTCTTTTTGCTGAGAGCCCTCCCTTCCTCAAATGGAACCTCAAAGTCCTTAAACACTTTGGTAAGGAGATTGCCAAAAACAAACTGATGTGGACTAGGTTGAGGATCAGCCACCCTTGCCATGTGCTTGATCAATAGAGAAGGGCAATCAATGGGTTTCTCCTTTTCAAGTGCATTGGCTATACCCATATCCCCGAAAGAGGCCTCATGACGTTGTTCCCCTTAGGGAGTATTCCCTTGTGCACTAACTCATACATCAATTTATGAAAGGGTGCATTTCACCTTTAAGCACTTTCTTGGGCCTTGTAGTGACCCTCCATTGATTGTTTTTAGAGGTGAGCAGACCATTACTATCTTTCTTCCATACATACTTAGCCACCCCAACAATTGGAACATGAAAGATGTCCCCCAAACGAACAAAATCAAACACAATGTCCACCCGTTTACATAAGATGTGGCAACATTGTCCTTCAGAATAGTGAGATTAACATAAAATTCAAATACCTCATTTTCAAAGACTTCCAACGAATTGTCAAGAAACAGATCAGCCCATCCCCAAAATTGCAACAACCTAAGGACCTTTTGGACTGTAGGTAAAGACCTAGCCTTAGGATCAAGCGTCTTACCTCTTAGAACCGCTTTAGACCCAAAATATCTTTCCTTCCCCATTTCCAAGAACTTGGCCATATTTTCCCTAATTATTTTTAGGAGGGGGTGAGGAATCAGATGGTACAAAATCAGGAGTCTCCTCAGGGTCAGCGTCAAGAACAACATAAGAGTGAACCAGATACTTACCGGTACAATGACGTTTCTGCTTGACTCGGCAGCCTAATTAAGTTGGTCTTGATTGGCGCTTCAAGTGAGAGGGACTCTAAAGTTGGTCTATTTTACAGTAACATGCTTGCAGGGTCTTCTGGGGACATTTTGGGGAAGTTGACTTAGGGGAATATCATTAATGTCAAGATTAGGTGAGGCTGTGGGGTTTGGACTAGAGGGGAGAGTAGATGGTGGGAGTATTGGAGTATTGGTGGGTGTGGAGAGAGCGACCTCGATGGAACGTGGTGGAGACAATGGTTGGACGGGGGTTGAGATTGGGAAAGGGAGACTTAGGTTAGGGTTTTCATAAGGGGGTGGAGAAGGTAAAGGGGTAAAGGGATCACAAGAGGTGTAGGGCGGGAGGGGAGAGGATGGCCGGGTCGGAGATGACGGCTGGGGAGGAGGGGATTGGTTAGTGGGTGTAGTGGAGGTGACACCTTCTTATTATTTGTCTGGTACATGCTTGTGAACCTGATTCATGTTGTCATCATCAAATGTTTTTTCGGAGTATTGTCAAGTCATCAAAGGTTGCATTGAAAACCCCCTTCTCTCTCACACACACACATATAGACACACACGATACTGTGAAAATTCTTGTGTGTATATAATACTTTATTTGACTCTATTTGTGTGTGTATGAGCTTGGTTATTTGATTTGACTCGATTTGTGTGTGTATGATCTTGGCTACTTGATTTGACTCGATTTGTGTGTGTATGATCTTGGTTTAGTCTGAGCTTTGATTGACCTTAATTAGGAATATTTGACTCAACTTGTTTTGAATTAAATTGGATTGAGAGATAAAACTCAAGTTCAACGTACATGAGGTAACATGTTCAATTTCCAACAGAAGTAATAATATTTAGGTGATTTCTTTTGTTTTGTCTAAGTCTTGATGGATAGAGTTATGTTGTACTTGTGCTGGTTGGAGGTAACGTATAACCCAATAAAATTATTTGAGGTGCACACAAGTCGAAAATTAGTGAAATTTTGTTGTTTATGTTTCCCCCTGCCCCTGTCTTGTATGGATTATTTCCTATCCCTTTTGGTCTATGAAATGGCAGGGTGAAGAAGGATACTTTGGCCTCAGGCTTGCAGCCCCAAAGAATATCTTCCGTCAGCTTTCCACACACTTTTGGGATGCATTTTAATCAACTTTTATTTGTAATATAAACAAAAAAGGGCAATGTTGATTTGATTCCAAATTCACATTTTTAAGTGATGGATGACCGATCAAAATATGAGTTTTCATAATTAGAGAAGTGTGAAAAAAGCAAAATTTCCTGCCAAAGCACACCTTCTGCCAGTTATCCATATTTTATTTTATCAGTGTTCCAAATGCAGCCTTTTGAATAGAAAAAATCCAATTATTCCAAAACTATAATTTATTTACTATGATTAGTGATAAAATTGACATAACAATGAGTGTTAATTAACTTACTATGGTTCAATAATAACAGTTATAGAAAGATATATGTCATGTATTTATTGAGTTGCTATAAAAACAAATAACTAAATATTCTTCAAATTTGATGTAAACATAATGAAGGCTATGCCAAAATACATCTTTTTTCCAGCTTGAACACTTATAGACAATCGCAAATCAACAACAGATAGAACAAGAAAGTGGTCAACTAACTGAATTAAAGAACTACTGAAATTAGGAGCAAAAGCTTTAGCCATCTCTAAGTAAGATAATTAGACAACATTTGTGAACATAAACATAAACATAAACTTAGTACTATCTTAGTAATTAATTAAAAAGATTTGACAGAATGTGAGAGTGAGCACTCATGAGTTGTGTTATAATGAATATCATCTTCATGGTTTTGATGGATGGTGACGGTTATGATGAAGAGGGTCAGGTCCTGTTGGAATTTGTCTTGCACAATCTTCCTCTGTTCCCATTTTCTTCCTTTCTCCCTGTTTAAAAATATACAACAAAAACACAAAAAAATGAACTTTTCTTTTCAAATAAAACCCTTTTTTGAATGTAATAAATTAATAAATTAATACCTGATTCTCTTCATCTGGAAAACCCCCTTTTTCTTGTTGAGAAACTGAAAAACAACATGTAACATTCTTGTTTACACATGAGACATATATGTTGCTCCGAATATTCTAACATGAATTTTAACAACACTTAAGAAAGAGGAGGAGAGAGGACTTACATTGATGAAAGCTAAGAACAAAGGGTGCAAAAACCACCAAGAAAATCAACAGAGTCACAGTAAAAGTTCTTAAAGACACCATTTTTATCACTTTTAACAAAAGAAATTAAGTCCTCTGTTTTTATTTTTATTTTTTATCACAATAGAGACGTAGTGACAGAGTTTTTATAGTTTTTGAATTGTTATGGAGTGGATAATATTTTAAACACCAAAAGGGTAGAGGTAAATTTGTGATTTCAGAATAATAATAGTACAACAAATTTTGTCTGTTTATACATTTAGGAAAAGAAAAACATTCCACAATAGGGGCAGGCAACAACGTTATCGTACAGAAGTGGAGGTGAATGATTGGTTCATTTGTACGGAACAGACACTGCCTAATCATTTGAGGGCATAGTGACAAAAATAATGTGTGTCCTATGAATAACCTTGGTTGCTCATTTAAGGCATACTACTCCCTCCGTCTTATTTTATGTGAAATAGTTTGATTCGTCATAGAGTTTAAGAAAAGAAAGAAACATCTTTAAAATTCGTGGTCTAAAATGAATGATAGAAATATGTAAGACTATAGATTATTTCATTAAGGATAAATAGAAATTTTAAAGTTAAATTGTTACTTAATATAGAAATGCGTTATTATTTTTGAGACTAACTAAAAAAAAGAGTAAGTTATATAAATTGGGATAGAGAATATTTTTTTTTTGTTGTAATAAGCATGATTTATATCTATTTTCAAAGTTATGCTTAATTGAAATTCCAATATTACTCCCCGTCTCATATTAAGGGACCATCTTACTAAAATAGTTGTACCATATTAGTTGATCACCTTACAAAATTAAAAAGATATTGATTAAAATTTTGCTACATTACCATTGCAATTAACTCTTTTTGAAAGTATTCACATTTATTTGTAAAACTCCCAAGAGTTTTTTTAAGGGGTAAATTAGTAAAACTATCTTCTCATTTATGATTACTTAATATGCGCGTAAAAAGAAAAGTGATCAACTAATATGGGACGGAGGGAGTATAAATCTGATGAACCCCTATACTTGTATGCGTTTGTATTATGGACTCTTCTACTTAACCATTCATCAATTGAGCTCTTAAACTCATTAAAACACAATATAAGGGAAAATTGTATAAAATAACAAACTATTAATTCAAATTAATTGTTATAGTCATATTTTATGTTATTTGTAATTCGCAGCAAACATCTCATATTCTTGTCATCTGATTCGGTATACAATTAGCCATTTTATACATTTCGATATAAAATGTATAAAATGCGTTTGTGTTTGTATAAAACGGAGAAAAGTGTATATACAAATACAAATATATATAGTTTCGTCCTATTCACTTATAATTATACAAATACATATCTTATTATACAAATTACAATGTATAAATGAATTTATACAAAACTAAACAATTTGTATAAAATTGGATGTATCTAGCGAATTATACAAATCAAAAGCTCCATAGCAAACATAAAATTTGCTATGGAGCGCAATTATGCAAACTATAGTTAGAACATACAAATATGATTTTTATGTTTATTATATGAGAAAGTTGCTCTATATCAAACCCTTCTTACCATTGACCATACTTATGTAACATTAAAATGAATGAGTTGGCGAGAGAGTGTAGCCACACGCATGTAAAGGCAAGTGAAGAACATATTTAAATTTTAAAAATATAAAATAATAAAAAAGTCTTCTTCTTCCCTCACCTGAACTTCTTCAGTCATCCCCCACCCCCACCCCTATCCCCTCCCCTTCCTTTTCAACCCACCCACCACCCCAACCCCCCTTTTCAGCCATCCCTCACCCCCCATATCTGCCCTAACCCCCTTTTTCAGCCATCCCCAACCCCCTCTTTCAGGCTTCAACTATCCCCCACCCATCTTTGCCTCAACTCCCTTTTTCAGCCACCCCACTCCATTAGTAGACCCAATTCTTCTTCTTCTTTTTTCATTTTTTAAATTTCCATTTTAGTTTCACCAAATACTACCATTAAAGAGTAAAATGTTCAAATACAAAAGGCTTACAAAGGAAGGAAAAGAAAAGGAAATAAAGGAAGATTAATTTAAATCTAATTTAAGATTCAAGATTTTCATTTTCAATGTCTCTCTTTTTTTGTACGAAGACAAGTTTAAATGGAAGAAACCCTCTCTTTTTTTTTGTATGAAGACAAGTTTGAATGGAAGAAAAAGAGAATATGAGGGTGTAGGTGGTGGTGGTGGTGGTGGTGATGGTGATGGTGGTTGTTGGTCGGGAGAGGTGGACGGAAGTTGGAGGAAGGTGAGAGAAATAAGAATTTACTTTAAAGAATTATTTACCTTTTATTTAATATTTTGGTTAATAATTTTTAAAAATTGTTAATGAAGATAACTATGATGTGTTATTAATTTATATGACATGGATTTGACATGTCATCTATTTAAGGGAGAGTGGGCTACAAACATGATAGAAGGGGTTTAAAAATCATCTTTTGATTGAGTTTAAGGATTTAGTTGGTAAAAAGTTAAGTAAAAGGATCCAAAATACAAACACATATAAGTACAAGGGTCCATTAGATCATTTCGCCATGTTTAAATGGTATACTAAAATTTATATGAAGTTAAGAATTCGTATATTACTTTATCCGATTATTAGTGGTTTGTATCTATAAGAATGAGTAGCGTAAACTATTTATAGATTACAATAGTAAGATTTTTAACAAATAAGAAAGCTCCATCCCCCCCGCCCCCCAGAGTACTAGACCCAATAACCGTAGGTCATATGGTAATGTCGTTAGTGGTGTCATATGTTATTCCTTTCATATCAATTGATGAATAAATTGATCATTACTTGATTCGATCAATTATATTTGATAATAAATAGGATGTTGTTAGGCTAGTCAAGATATAGAAAATGTGATATGACATGCCCTTTTGATTAAGGATCATATTTATTTTTTCTCCATTTTATTTTATTTTTTTCAATTATTATCTTTAATTTTATTTTAAAAAGTCATTTACATAATTGAGACCTCTTCAGTTTCTTTACTTCTACACTGAATTTCACATGTAATCAATTTAAATTGAGTAAATTGATCATTAATTAATTGTATCAATCATATTTAATGATAAATAGAGTGTTGTTAGTCTAATTTAAGAATATAAGCTATATTTGATTGTGATGTTAATTGAATCTGCTATAATAAGTAAGTTTCTTGCTAAAACTTTCATAGCAATTGCTGAAATATGATACAACTACGTTAGTTGCAGAAAGTTTCATTGAAATTGTGAAAACTGAAACTTTTCCCTTGTTGATGTTTTGAGACTTTGAGTTGATTGCCTATGTTTATTTAAGTATTTTCAAACATACATTGATTTAAGTTGTTTTGAGACATTATGAGTTAATTTTGGTATTTGGAGTCCCCATTTTACTTGAGTAAGTCTTCCGCTAAGTAGTCAACCAGACCAAAGGTTCGCTTGGAGGCCAGCAACGGTTCTCGAGTGCCGGTCACGTCCTGAGTGTAGGCTCAGGGAGTGACAATTATGTTTGGATAACCAACTTAAGCCAAAAGCATAAGTTGGTGGTGTGGAAAGGAAGGAGGAATGAAAGCCAAGTGAAGAGCAAAGAAAGATGAAATGAGACTCAACTTTGGAGTTTGTTACAAAAAGAAGGAACTCCTCCCCATATATATATATATATATATATATGTGTGTGTGTGTGTGTGTGTGTGTGGAGAAATCATCTTCAAAAATGGAAATGAAAAAGAGACGTGATGAAATAAAGGGGATTCCAAATAAATTGAGTGAAACGTCAAAGTTTCAGTTCTCAAATGAAAAAGAATGAAAAGAACTTGAGAAGAGGAGAAGATGATTGCAACAATGCTTTAAAAAGATAAAGTCGATGAGCCAAATTGACCATACTTTAACCGTCAACCCCTTTACAAGCCTAAAAGACCCCTGAGATCGTACATGAACTAGGTTGTGTGATTATTGAAAATATGGGCAAACCTTTAGGACAAAGCTTGCATTTGTTTCTCTTTTGAGAGAGCGGGAGTTTCATTGATTCCTTATATAATTTTTGATTTACTTTGTGAGAGCATGGAATCATTCTTGATGTGAGGTCACTTGAATGCATGTATAGAAACATGGTCTTGCATTAGATTAGAAGATAAAGTGAGCTTGAGCTTGTGTTGAGACATGCTAGTCATCATTTGAAGTTTTTTTTTATCATTATTGAGTGAAGCATGTTGTTGAGAGTAATGTTGTTATAACACTTCCATGTTAGCTCTCATTGAATACTGTTGTAGACACCCTTATTGAGCTAATTGTATTCTTGATTTACTTGACGACAAGTAAACGTTTAAGTTGGGGGTATTGACGAGTTGTAGATTTGCCTCATTTGAGTTTTATTTAGCTTATTTATGAGTGTACTCAATGTCTAATTTTGTTATTCTGATGATATGTTTATTATTTGCAGCTATGAAGGAAAATGGACAAGGCAAGGATTGATGTTTTAAAAAATGGCCAAAAATGCAAATTTTTTTGCAAAGTATACATTGTTGATCGCCAAACGTGAAAGGAGAACGCCCAGTGAGCATGACCTCACCCAAAATGACAGTGCACAACACTTGTGTCTATCGAAAAAGGTTGTCTAAGTCCAATAGAGAAGGGGATGCGCCAAAGAAGAAAGATGACCTTGCTGAATGTCGCCAAAAATGACAATGCAAAGAGAAGAAATGATTGTTTGAGAGGCGAACTAATGTTGTAATCAACGATTCAGTAAATGTGAAAGGCAAACTCAAACGAGTTTGCCGATTGAGGTTCAAATACATAACCCATAGAGCATGAAAAAGTGAGCTAAAGAACAAGAGGAGATTCACCGAACGAGC
This sequence comes from Solanum acaule, assembly GCA_036250505.1. NCBI lineage: Eukaryota > Viridiplantae > Streptophyta > Magnoliopsida > Solanales > Solanaceae > Solanum > Solanum acaule. The sequence goes on along the minus strand of JAJOOR010019618.1, from coordinate 10,605 downwards.
TCGGGTAGCCCGACTAATATCGCGAAATGAAACACACATTGTGATTTGAGCTAAATTTTAGAAAACTATAAATAGCTCGAAGGAGAGAGAAATTAGATAATTCTGAAAATTAGAAAGAGTGAGAAATATTTTGAGTTTTGAGAGAACACTTGACCTTTGTGAAGAACACTTTCTAGCTTTTGGAGTTTTTCAACTTTGCTCTTGAATTTGATAAATTGAAGTTTAATCCAAAGTGGGTTTACTTGTAATTTCTTAATTTCATGTTACCCATTACTTATTTCATGGAAGGTATATTTTCTTTGCCTTTTGTGATAGGTGGCTAAAATCCCAAGATCTAGGGGTGCAATTATGAGATTGGGTGTTGATTTAATGTAGTATGTATTGTGTTATGCTTCGTATTGCTGATGTTCACACATGAATTTTGGTAAATTAGCATTAGGTCAACCCCAAGACCTAGGGGTGCAATTATGAGGTTGGATGTTCATACATGAATTTGGGCTAATTAGCATGAGGTCAACCCTAAGATCTAGGGGTGCAATTATGGGGATTGGGTGTTGATTTAATGTAGTGTGTATTTTGTTATGCTTCGTATTGTTGATTTTCATACATGAATTTGGGCTAATTAGCATGAGGTTAATTTATAGGTTAAGGTGTTGCTAACTTAATTCCTACTTTCGATCTCTGGTCTATGCTCGAAAGAGATTTATTAGAGTGAGTAACTAGTCCAATACTAGAAATTTAGGTTTGCTGTCTCTAACCTGCTTGAAAATAGAGGTTGTGGGTCGGATCTATTTTCCCTATTTATGGATCAATAGAGAGAATAGAGTAAGATATCAGATTGTTTAGATTGTCATTTAAATGAGACCGAATTAAGATTATATGCATAGATGCTTTGAGATCGAAAGATGATTAGAATCATTGAAGATGACCTAGCCTATTCATGAATATTCATCACAATAGAGTACCACAGTTACCCATATGTGAAATCTATTTCTCATTCCCGCACCTCTAGATTGCTTGTTAACTCTTGAATTCTCCGAAGTTTTAGTTTAACTATGACAATTGATAACCAAATCTGTTTATTAAATTGGTGGAATCATCCACCCAACTGTTCTTACTCTTACAAGTGAGCAATTTTACATTCGAATTTCCTGATAATAATTCTATAATATACCATTTTCTTTGGAATTTGACTCTACCTCGTCGTTGGGGTTTTATTGACCAGGATCGTTGGCCCTTTTAATTGGTTTTAAAGAGGATATTTGAGCATTATCACCATGTTGTAGGCTTATTCTAGGATAGACTAGTGCTGCCTTAGACCTAACAACTTGTGAATTTTGTATGTCTCTGATGTAGTTTGGATGGACTAGGTCCTTGTTGACTGGAATAGCAGACTTGGGTCTGATAGAAAGAGCCTTAGTTTAGGCTGTTGCGCTACTTGTTAGCCCTTCTGGTTTCTCTCCCTACTTTTTCAACTCGAAGGCGTTACTAGAGGTTATGTACCTTCTTGGTATTGGAGTGCTTCCGGCTTGCAGCCTTTTGTGATATCATTGAGAGTGGACGACGATCCACGATTTCTTGGAACCTACGTGAGATTCTCTTTGGACTCAATAAGCCTCCAGACACTCTTTCTAGCTAGACAGCTAATGCCCCTGGGAGTATACTAGCTGGGTGACCTAGATATCTGAGATCCTCTACGGAGTTGACACGCCCCTGAGTCACTCTTTCTAACTCGGTGGTTTACGCCTTTAGGAGTGGACTGTATGATTGGGCAGCCTCAGTTGATTGTCACTTTTGCTAGCGGGGCTGGGGTTGACTAGTTGGGTTGATTGTCACTCTTCCTAGCTAGGCTGGGAGTTTACTGGTTCTTGGTTACTTTGGCTTGGAACCTGGCTGATGTTTATGGATTCTGATATAGGTTATTCTTCTTTCTTATGGCCATAGTTATTCTTTGTACCTGTTAGGCTTATGGGGGTCTGTTCGTATTTTATTAAACTTGTGCACGAGTGTACCTTCTTGGATTATGGGAGTCCAATTATGTTTAGTGTAGAAGTACTTAGATTTACTTTTGGTATGCTCGTGTGCTTTATTTTAATATTTGCCTCGACCTCTTTTTGTGTCTAGACTCTATTTTTTCTGATTGTTTTTACTTTTATTGATTGGTCGGCCTAAGATGTCTACTGAGTACGTTGTTTTGGCACTTATGTTATACCATGCTTCTTTCCGTGATGTAGGTCCTAGTATAAGCTACAAGCGGTAATCGTTCGTCCCATCTTTTGCAACTTATGGATATCAAAGACGAGTGAGCGCTTCGTGTCCTGGACCAGCATGTCTCCTTTTGTACATATGTTGGTTTGTCTTTTGCCTTTAATATGACTTGTTGCAGTGTAACGACTCGAAAAATGATAGGTTAAACTAGAGCCTAAGCGTGGGGTTAACGTCTAGAGTTAAGGGCAAGGGCTAAGGGTTTTGGGTGTAGGACATGGTTTGGGAACGTAGGCTACCTAAAACTTAGCCTAGCTACTACCTCCCTAGGCCACGAGGGTCTTCACGACCCGTGGTGGTCACCACGAGCCGTGGTGCCACCCGTGGTGGCTAGGCAGTAAGCCCTAGAAAGGCGCCAAGCCAAGACTCTCCTTTATGAGTCACTTCATGACTCGTGGTCATGACCATGGGCCGTGGGAAGGCTTGTGGGGTTGCCTTAGGTTGGTGGGAGATGTTGAAAGTTGAGGGAGCCACTGCCCCAAGACCACAGGCACCACCATGAGCCGTGGTGCCCTAGACGGTCCGTCAATGTGGGTGTGGAGCTCACTTAGCCTCAAAGGAGGCAAGCCAACTTTGCCTAGATGTTGCCTCCCTGTTCACGAGCATCACCACGACTCGTGGTGTTGACCACGGATCGTGGGAGATTCCGTGGACTTGCCTTGGCCTTGGAGGGCTTGGCAAAGTTAGGAGGGACACTACCTAGGGGACCATGGGCACCACCAGGAGCCGTGGTGCCCCTCACGACCCGTCAAAGTGGGGGTGGTCCCTGACGGGGCTGCCTCATTTAGGGAGTTTTTAGTAATTTCGTTTTAATTGTTTATTGTGTGGGGTTGATTTTAATTGTTTTATATCACTAGTATATGTAGTTTTAAGTCCTAAAACAATTCATTCACTCATTATTTCCCCAAATCAAAACAAGAGTTCTTCCTTCCAAAAATTCACTCTCTAGAAGTTCCCAAAGAAGAAGAAGAAGAAGTGGGAGCTAGGGTTTGGATTCTAGGCGTTTTCTTCATCAAATTTCTTGGTGAATCTTAGAAAAGGTATGGTGATCCTTCTTCTAGGGTTAGCTTTCACCCTAGAGTCAATTTCAAAGAAGTTTTTTCAAGTTTCACAAAAACAAGGGTTTTACTCAATCTCATTGGTTCTTGCATCAAACGTTTTCAAATGATAAGTTATGATTATATTGATGTTTAATTGATGATTTAAGATGAAAATACTCTATGAACCCATGATTTCTCTCAATTCCTAAATTTTTCCTTATGAAGTGAGTTTGTTGATTATGAATGGATGTTGATGGATTTATGCCTAGATTAATATAGATTGTTGAATTGTATCATCATCTATGCCTAATTATGGTGAATTGTTGGTGAACTGAGGATTTGTGAACATGGCCTTGAGAGGGCAAGTTATGGCTAATTTCATGTTAAAGTAGAATTGTGCGTGAATTGTTGATCCACTTGAAAGGTGGAGGTCACTACTAGAAAATAGGTTTGTTGCAACACCAGAAAATTCATTGCCATAGACTCAAAGAGTGTTGCAATTGCATTATGGCAACAGAAAAGGGTGTGTTGCATACAAGCCTGTTGCGATATGTCTATAGTACCGGTTTTATGCAACAATTTAAAAATCGTTGCAACACACTTGTCTATAGCAACAATTATTAATTAGTCTATGATGACACTTTTCTACGGTTAATGCCACAGTTGCGAACTGTTGCGACACATTTATTCCAACAATTTGAAACTGTTGCGATTGATCTTTCAAAACAACTTTATTATACAACTCGGTCTAAGCTATTACAACGGTTCTTCTAAACTATTGCAACAGTATTATTAAGCTATTTCAATAGCCTTTTTTAATTCTTATTGCAGGCTATTGTACCCACTTTATATATTATGTATTTTTGAAATAAACTATAATAAAATGATAGAAAATATTAAATAAATATGTATTTCAACTAGTAGCATCCATATATTAAAGATAAAAACACATGATATTGATTGACAATTCAAGAGTTAACATACATTGATGTTCACAAAAATTAAGCCTAAACATAAAAATAGTCCTAAAATGTTTCAGAGTTAGCATTCATTTAAGTTCACAAAAATTAGGCCAAAAGTAAAAATAGTCCTAGAATGTTTGTAGATATAGATAAACCAATTCTCTTTAAGTAAGGTCTTCACTGCTTTCATCCCCACTTTGCTCATTTTGTTCACCTACAATTTCAAAAGGATCAACAATTAAAGAAAGAGGAAGTTCAAAAATGAAAAGGGAAAAGAAGTCATACAACTCCTAATTTTTACTCTTTCTAGACACAACCTATACTACCACATAATTTCTTTTATAAAAAGAAAAATACAAAGGGTTATTTCTCTCATACATGGGCCATAATTTTTCCACATGAAAAGTTTAATAAAGAAATTGGTTGACCCCTTTGTGAAGAAGCAGTTGAATCTTTGAATCATCTACTTCTCCATTGTGCTTTTACTAGACAGATTTGGACCATGTTACCTATCATTTTTGGTGTCTTCTTTTTAGGAAGACGATTCCCGGCCATTCTTCGAAGCTGATTTGAAAACAAAACATTCGTTCCGTGACGTGAGGCTCCAGCTTAAAAATTTGAAACTATACCAAATCATACTCTAGACCACTACCATGTAGTTAGGTAGGGACAATAAGTCCGTAGTGACGGGAATCTAGGAATGAATGGGGATCCCTATCAATAGAAAAAGAATATCTAATTAGAGTTTTCTCCCTTTCTCTCACTCAATAGATCTATCTGGTATGATACGGCACAGTACAATACGAGACGATGGAATGCAATGGGATAGATGGTAGAGGGCAGGATTCATAAAACTTCCCAATGCAGCTGGTACAAACAATTTAAATCAAAGGATAATAGGCATTACTGGATTGCTATCCATGCTTGTTTTTCTGGTTCACTTTGAATGGAGAGGACAATAGGTATTCAACAGGTCAAATTCATGTGCTTAAATAATATGTACATATGGTATAGGAAGGCTCTTGTATCTGATTTTCTATAGCTATTAGTTCTTTTCTGCTCCTCCAATATTTAGAAAGATGTTCCCCTTTCTGATGTACTTTTTGGAGTACCTTCTTGATACTTATTAATAAGATTCTCTACCTTCCCATAAAAAAAGATAATACAACATTAACTCAAGGAACAAGAAAACAATTATTATTGAGGTCCATCTTCAATGAAATGCTTTGAGAAACAAAATTTTGATTCGCACTATTATCAAAGACTCAAATTGTTCCACTTAGCTTCTGTTAAACCCTTGTTAGGGAACAAGCATCTTGAAGTAACGTTAGCGGGTTAGACAGAAGAATTTTTTGAACTTGGCATTTTTGCAAGTAACACAACAGATGGGGCAAGAAAATTATGCTAACACCAGTTCCAGATTCAAATTTACTGTTGTCTCTAGAGATATTATTCAAAAAAAACTTTTCTGTAGAAAATTAGACTAGATAAGTTGTCTTCAGATAAAATACGAGGTAAATTCTTACTGCTCATTGCCACGTGGACCTCTAGAACATGATGCCAGAATCTCTTCATTGATAATCTAAGAACCAAACGTGCAACCAACAATCTGCCAAGGGGGAAACGATAATTTTAGGCGTTAATCCAAGTAAGTTAATTTCTAATTTACAACAATGGAACAAAAAAACAATTATTATTGAGGTATAGTCTCATTGGTCAAAAAAGGTATGTTGTGTGATTAAGAAACTAATAAACAAATCTCAATATGTCAGTACGAGACAAGTATTCCTGAGAAGCAAGTATAACTTTTTAAAGATATCTAAACATAAAGGCCATAAGTGATAACAGTAAAAAATACAGAAAGCAATGTAAATGATCTTGGTATTCTTAATGTTGAATCACACAAATTAACATTCTTAAGATCCAACTTTCAAATTGCTAAATGTGCTTAGACAAGTCACTAACAATTGTATCATACCTATTGAGTCCATAAAGTAGTAGGGGCAAAAGAATAAGAATCATAATCTGAAACCTCAATAAATACACCAACAAAAGATATTTCAATATAAATTATTAGTTTGAATTGTAGAAACAATCAAAAGAAATATTATTGTGGACAGTGCATTCGGTGGTAGAATTTTCAGTTAAGAAATCAATCAGAATATTGGATGAAAACAAGTTGCATACCTGGTAGATCGTGAAAATTTCACTTGTGATTGATTCCACATTAGCCTCGGATATCCCATTTAGAAAACCTGAAAGAAATTGATTCTTTTAATGGTCCTCAGGTGCAAGAAACATAGATCATTTTGCAAAAAAAAAAAAAAGGTTTCCAAGTCCAGCAAAATGAATATATGTATTCCAAATTTAATACCTCTTAATAAAGAAATTGATGTTTTAAGTTTAGTTCAATACTCCTAAACTATGCAAACAACAGTAGTTTAGTTTACTACTCCAGAAGCAAATGCATCAATTGTCTCATTACCATCTTCATTTTGTTGCATTTCAATATTTTCCATCTCAGCCTATAATGCAATTTTATTTTTAAAAAGAAGAGAATTCAAGTACACATAGTAGCTACGACCTGAGGGCAATGATCTACCATAGTTGGAGAGCCTAGACTGATTTTTTTCCAAATGAGTACATGTGCAAGGAGATGAGATACATACACAAATTATCTACAAACTAGTACTTACAACAACGGTTCATCTGTGTTAGCAATAGATCCACCCTTTAGTGCTAAAGATTTATCGTTTCCAACCGTTCAACAATTTCACTAACAAATAAGAGCCATAATAATTTCACAATTTAAGATGACACACTATGAGAGAACAATGATTCAAAGACTAAATTTTTCACAACAAAACCATTTGGAAAAGGAAACGAAGAGTCCAAGCTTCTCTTCCTAAATTATCCTAAAAACTAAAAACAGGGGCTGATCCAAATAAATCTAGACACAAAAAGTCTGTAGAAAACTCAACATTCAACTGTAATTGAAGATGGATGAAGGAATGAAGTATTTGATTATGTGATTTCCCTATATACTCCTTTTTAGAAAATCTCACCAACAACATCATCTTATCATATGCTTGTGAAATAAAATATCGTACTTTTAAAAAATAAAGATAAGATAACATGGTAACATAATTAATCTTCCAAATGTCCCATTGACTCAACTACACATTGATAAAGGCTCTTTAAAACTAAAGTCTCTCTAAATTCACATAAATACCAATAGCTAGATGTACAACGCCACAACTAACATAAGAAGTTGAATTGTAGTCTGCCTTTTAGCAAGAAAATTTGACATCACTTTCATATCAGGCTAGCATTGAAGAAGAAGAAAAAGAAGGAGAAGAATAGAAGACATACCTTGATTGTTTTTGCTAGAAGATGGACGATTGAATGGTGTCTTCAGTCCATCAAGTAGGTATCTCGAACTAAAGATCAAGAACTTGTCAACATCGAACCCCTCTGCTATACAAGCTTCCGGATAACGTCGATTACAAACAAGACCCTTGAATTTACACAATTTTCTCTCAGTAGAATACATCCAACGACAATGCTTTGGACCACCCAATCTAATTTCATTTACAAAATGGATCGGCATATTTTCCATTATATAAAAAAAGCTGGAAGAAAAAATAATTCAAGCTCGCATTCAATTTCTTTGATTTCAGTCTGCATTGCCTCGAGAACTGCTCGTCTTATAACCTTAGTGCATATATCTTTTGTACTCTGATATTTTCATCTCTTCCACATCCACACGATCTGATATGTTTCAGGAAACTTCACTGCATTCACTTCATTTGAGACTCATCCAACTTCTATCTAAATTATTCATTGATATCTATGTGGCACGAAAAGATAAAAATAATCAATTTTTTGATAAACTATGCAATAAAAAAGACAACAATGTTTTACAAATGAACAAACATATCTCAAAAGTACATGGAGAATATGTAGTTTAAAACCTATAGCAATCACAGTGTCATCTACAACAAGCATTTCATTGTTTTCCTTAATAGTCAAAGTTGGCTTCTTTTTAATTTCTACACTTCAATAAAGGCAAGTACTACTAAATGCTCCAACCTTAGAAGGTCACATGATTAATAAGGTTGGAGTGTTCGATATGTGCTGGCCTTAGTTGTAGTATTAAAATGAAAATTGAAGCCAACTTTGACTGGTTATCTATATATGTATTTGGAAGTAATCTTAATTTTTTGTTTGGGAGTTCAATTACTACCTGCTTCAGTGATGTTTCAAAATCAATATTGGCTTGGGTAATAATACCAAACTGCTCTAATCCTCCTACACACCATGGAACAATTCTACATTTTATTCTGTTGAACAAGTAATCACCACTTCTTTACCTACAAGAAGATAGATTATTTACCAAACTATATGTTCATAAGACAGATTTAGAAAATCAGATGTCATACCAATTAGAAATACTTTCAAAAATAGCTCATACTCAGTAGCAATTTACTTTATATTATCCTAAAGAACTACAAGATTTACGACTAGGAAATAATTTCAAAGATACTTTTAACTACTAAATGGAAAAGTAGAAAAATCATAAAAAGCTGATCATGCTTTCAAATTTATGTGGACATTGGACATTCAAGAAATGGAAAGTTGTCACGCCCCGAGCCTACACCATGGACGTGGCCGGCACCCGGAGACCATTGCTGGCCCCAAGCGAACCCTTGGCCTGGCTTTCTTAACTCAGTGGAAACCTAACTCAATAGAATAACTCCTTGCCATGCAAAGACATAAAACAACTTAACTGATAAAATCTGGCAAAAAAGGCAACTCGTGTCTCAAAATAGAATATTTACATATATACATAGATGAGAGACTCAATACTAACTGACTGACTGTCTATGAAGCCTCTAAAATACTGAGATGGATGTTGGGACAGACCCCACAACATCCTAACAAAACAAAACTAAGAACACAAAATAACAGAGTCCTCCGGAAACAAGGAGGCTAACCACTGACTCTGGAGTGCTCAGCTGAATCAACGGCGTACAGGATGCTGATCCGGGGTACCTGTGTCTGCATCGTCATAAGATGCAGGCCAACTGGCATCAGTACATTGAATGTACGAGTATGCGAGATGGAAAGCTAAACCACAACTTAAGCTTGAAAGGAGTGCAAGAGAACACTTACCTTGGCTCTACACGACTCATGAATAACTGAACTCAATATATAAAGCAATAAGACAAATGCAATATATATAAAGCTTTTAAAACAATTTAAACAGCTTAGTTCGTTAATGATTAAAGCAATAACAAACTCAACTTTACTCATATAAAAGTACTATAACTTTAGTGGGAGATTCTTTAACCGACAACCACCACTATGAGCCCTAGTGATGATACATCGTTTTACCTCACGTTGCCCAAGGACCATCCTATACCTTGCCGTGATATAGGACCTTACTTAACTTAGTAGATCCACTAGCTTAACTTTACGTGATCATCTAAAAAGTATGACCCGTCAAATCCCATGTTTGGCTACATGGTTCTTATGGAGAGTTGAGTAACTATGAACTCGCATCCCCAATTCGGTGCTCAATACTACTCCCAAAATACTTTAGCTCATAAGTGTTTTAAACACAACTTTCTTTAGTTTGAGATAATTGCTCAAAAGCTAGCCCAAAGGCTCACTTGGAATCGATGTTCCTCTTTCTTGAAAACTAGCCCAAAGGCTCTTTTGGAAACATAGTTCCTTTCTTACTCAAATGTAAAAACATTTAGAAACTTCTTTGGGAATACTTAGTTCCCTAATAACTTTTGAGAAATGAACTCAACTTCAAACTCTTGACTTAACTTGAAACTCAATACTCTTTACTTAACTTGAAACTCAATACTCTTTACTTAACTTGAAACTTGAGCCTTACAACGAAGTTAAAACGTTCAATAAAGACTCTTGAAAAGCTTTAAAGACTCACTTGGACTTACTTCTTAACTTTGCTTGACTTGACTCTAACTTCACTTTGACTTGATACTAACTCGCCTTGAATTAGATTATGGATTCAAGGTATAGGATCACACGTTTGTGGATGAGTTCTTGACGTTTAAACGTACCTTGGAGTGTTGGAAACAACTAGGAAACATAGGTACAATACCAAGGAACATGCATGAGAAAGTATGAAAAGAAAGGGGAAACTTGGCGTCCTTGGCGCTCTGCGAGGTGCGGAGCGCCAGCCCTCGAAGCTTAGAAGGGGGATGTTGGCGCTCTGCTAGGCGCGCCACCCCAAGGGGGAAAGTTCAGAGCCCCTTTTGGGGCGCGCTGGCAGGCGCGACGCGCCAGCCCCTTCCCCAGAAAAT
>JAJOOR010019617.1:0-11690 GCA_036250505.1 Solanum acaule | reverse complement strand
ACGGAAGTTAAGTTGCTAATTTGACATATATGATTAAAGTAGTGATAGTGGAAGAACGTATTAAAATAATAGCTGGAAAGTCATTCTGTTTGAAAATACTTTAAATCTAGAATGGGCAGATCTTGCTATGGTGAAGACACTGATGTTTTTGGGTTGTCATGTGCTTTCTGTTTCATTTTCAGTTGAACTGCATATTGCTTTTCTTTCTTCTGGATGACAAACAATCATCTTTTCGTGCTCATTTCAATTGTTGGTCTAGTTTTTGAACTCAACTTCTCTTGCTTGATTATTTGAACTAGAAAAAGAAAAAAGATGTTAAAGAAGATTGAGATAAACTCAACTTCTCTTGCTTGATTGAACAACCAAAATTTCAGTTACTTTAGTGAACTTCCAAGGTGGTCAAGACACTATAGTTTATGGTTGGTCCTTTATAATATCAGTTGTTGCTTCGTTGAATATGATTTGCTAATAGGCTGGCTGACACCTTGACTTTGATCGTGATGGACTAGTACAGTAGTATCTAATCAGTCTACTGGTTTGCTGATATATTTTTTCAGGATTCTTACATTCAGCATTTTCTTTTGGACACGAGGCTAGGATCAATAAGAGCACAGTGGATGGAAATCGAATTCCTTTTAATGCTCTTGTTAAACTTGTGCAAAAGGGTATTCAATATCTCGAATTGGAAACCAGTTTGAGCAATGTAAGGCAAACATTTTGATATTCTGATTTTTCTAGCTAAAGTTTAGATCTTTTTATAACTCTAAACTAACCAATAATAACTACGGAATGCAGGATGATACCGATATGGATGAAGACTTCAGGTTTCTGGAACCTTTGGATCTCATAACAAAAACTGTATCTGAGTTGCAGCAAATGATTAAAGAGAAAAAGGAAAAGGTTCAGAAAGATAAGGCAAATGCTGACAATGAGCTCGACCATGAACGAGAACCTGCAAGAGACAGGGAGAAGGAGAAAAATGGAAATGCCGGAGGTAATACATTCCCATTGCAGCTAATTTGTTGCTTGTAGGAGCATTGTGAGCATGAAGCTGATTCTTTTACATATTTCTGTGTTGGTCTTGTGGACACTAAGTTTTGCTTTTGTTGCATGATAGATTTGGAGCCTATGGATATCTGCACAGACTCAACCTCTTCGCCGTGTGAAATTTCTAGCTGTGATGTAATGGCATTGGAAGGGCATACATCTGAGGTTTGACCATATCTCTATAAAGTTCTTCTAGTCCACCATAATTTCTTAATAGCCAAAATGATAAATCTCATATCTTTTCCGTCTTCTATATTAACATTACAAATTTCTCTTGTTCCTAAACCCATGCCAGGTTTTTATCTGTGCTTGGAGTCCGGAAGGGTCACTTCTTGCATCAGGGTAAGTATTAGTTCCATTTCTTTCTTTTGTTTCTCTCGTCTATGAATCAACTCATGTTCATACTCATACTATTATTTCTAATTCTCTTGTGATTTTACAACTTTTAGAAATAATCATCATAAGTGCAGGGACTTCGAATATCTAATTGGTCGGTGATATCATGATAGTAGCATGTGGTTAAATAATTCTATTATAATGACACTTCCAAGTTGAGAGTAGTTTAGACTCTTCTAAGGAACCTTCTCTCTTATAGCTAACCATGTGTAATATCAATTTAGGTCTGGAGACTCTACTGCTAGAATTTGGACTATTGGCGATGGTCCAGGTAACTCTACTATCCAGAGGATGCCTCCAAATGTTAAGGTTTTGAAGCATTTGGAAAGTAGAGCAACTGAGGAAAACAACGATGTTACAACACTTGATTGGAATGTGAGTTTTCTACTGCTTGTTTTGGGCTGACTTCTGTTGATCTATACTTTTCTGGTGGCATTTCTGAAATTAGACTGCATTGCTCGTGCTTACCAGTTTGATTTTCTTGTTATTATTCAATCTTGTATTTATGACTTTTTCTTGTACAGAGCAAGGGTACCCTGCTTGCGACAGGTTCTTACGATGGCCAAACCAGAATCTGGAACCGATCTGGTAAGAGGCATGGAGGAATACTCATGTTGTCATCATGTCATCAAACTGGATTGTTTTCTCTTACTGATACCTATAACTGACTTTTCATCCAGGGTTATTGCTTAAAACTCTTAACAAACATGAAGGGACAATCTTCTCTTTGAAGTGGAATAAGAAAGGTGATTATCTCCTTAGCGGTAGTACTGATAGAACTGCCGTTGTTTGGAATGTGAAGTCTGGAGAATCAAAGCAGCAATTTAATTTTAATTCAGGTGTTTTGTTGCCCTGTTCTATCTTAAAGCAACAATTTTCCTTTATATTTCACCTCATAGCTTGGCAAGGATAGATTTTATTTTGTTTTGCATATTTTCTCACTGTTGTTATACAATCCCATTCAGGTATGCTTGATGTTGATTGGCTTGACAATGATTCTTTTGCGGTCGGCTCCACTGATAACAAGATTTATGTTTGTAAAGTTGGGGAGAATCAACCAGTCAAAAGATTCTCAGGACATAAGGTATGGTGCCATTTGTTGCTTTTTGTGGGAAAATTTCTTTAATAAATATTTGGTTGCTATTGGAGGGTTGAAGCTTATCAAGAACACTAAATTGGATCAGTGTAAGTTTACTGTCTGTGCAAAGTTCAAACTTAATATCCTTTGTGATTTTGCCATTGCAGAATGAGATCAATGCTATCAAGTGGGACCCCTCAGGTTCCTTGCTGGCTTCATGCTCTGAGGATACCACAGTTAAGGTAATTCCATTTAAGGGAGAGAGGTGTTGTGGTGTGCCACTGGCCCTCGGGGATTTCTCGGTTAACAGAAAAAGAAATCTGCATTGCCTAGATTAGAGAAATAATAGTGGCTAGGGAGTCAACAAATTACACAAGTCCAGCTTAGAGAAAGTTGAATTTTAGCTTCACCTTTTCCTGCTCCAGGACTTTGAATATGTTGTTTCCAAGAAATTCTGTTTATTGTGTTGTATAAAATTATTCATTGTTTCTGTGCAGATATGGAGCATGAAAAAGGATGTCTGCTTGCATGATTTCAGAGAACACAGCAAAGTATCTATTTTTGTTCCTTCTTTTTCTTTGTGGACTTTGCTGATTCATTTAATCAAATCAGACATCAGCTGCTGACTGTTATGTTTTTTCTTTTAGGAGATAAATACCATCAAATGGAGTCCAACTGGCGCTGGTACAAGCAATCCGAATAAAAAGTTGTTGCTAGCAAGGTATTCGATCTATTTTAATCAATTCATATGTGGTGGTAGCATAAGGTTCATAGCTAAGCGATAAAGATTCTATATTTTGCTAGTCACAGTTTTCACTGTGTATAAGAAAGTACTCCCACCATTCCATTTTATACGACACTTTTGTTTAGTCCTTTTAAACCCCTTCTCTGTTTGCACTTGAGGCTTCTAGCCTGCTAGTTAGTAACAGATGTATGAACCCCAATAAGTCCCTTGCTTAATTCTGGTGTCGAACCAGCATGGAATTCTAAATCCCGCTTACTTCTACCGTGAGCCTGAAAAAACTATCCATAAGCAGAACCCTTATGGTCTTCGCTGTGCACGTAAGCCTTCTGTTTGGTTATATAAGATATATTCATGCCTTCTGTTGGGACTGACTTACCTCTGAAGTTCTTTTTGGTACACTGTTGTCAAAGGCACACTTAACGCGCCAACGAATTTTAAAGCCCCAAGAGTTGAGTTCCAAAATTTGGAATGATTGCAATCTGGCCCGTAATCCCTTTGTGGGTAAAAATAATCCATAGAGATACAATTTCACTTTAACCGTCTAGGAAATGGATTTTTGATGTGTGCTGATTTAATGTATTGCACCTAACCTTTTATTTATTTGAGCTTAGTGGTTTTGTTTTATTTTCTGTCTGTGTAGTGCTTCGTTTGACTCAACCGTGAAGCTATGGGATGTTGAACAAGGGCGTCTTTTTCACAGCTTGAACGGTCACAGGTAATGGATGTGAACTCATTATGTCTACTTGGACACACGAAATATTAAGGCACTCTCAATAAAATTACACACTTTCACTGTCAAATTACAGGCTCGAGTATTATGGGGTTTGTATACTCATACTCAATTGTACTATCGATACCTATATGCCTATTCCTTTTATTTGGGTGGGGATGAAAGAATAAGTTAACAGTATCGTTCTTGTTGAATGTTTTTGTTTTTTACTGAGTAGGTTCTCTTCCATTTTAAATCCAGGGAAGTTGTTTACTCTGTTGCATTCAGTCCGAACGGTGACTACTTGGCAAGTGGGTCATTGGATAACTGCATGCATATATGGTCAGTGAAGGACGCCAAAATTGTAAAAACTTACAAAGGAGACGGCGGTATTTATAATGTGTGCTGGAACAAGGAAGGCAACAAGGTTGCAGCCTGTTTTTCAAACAAGGTTTTTGTTTTTGATATTCGATCGTAGAAGTTGAGGAATGCAAACAGATGCAGGAGTTTCACAATTCAAGGAACTCTGCCTTGTATTAATGAAGAAACATTTGAGTTTCAAACTAAAGTCACATTGTTGATGAGTTTTTTTTTTTTGGTTTCTCAACCAGTGTCCGGTTACCCATATTGGGCCCGACTAAATCATTATGACATTGCTCTAAACTTATGTCAGGTTTGAATCTGTACTTTTAAAATTACAGATTCAAATCTTACTTGTTGCAATTTTAGTGAAATTTTATAGATAAACTTATGCTTCGAGTTAAAAGTACTAGGTTCAAATGAATTCGAATGTCATGTTTCTAGTATTTATTAACTCATTATACTTTTAGAACTACGGATGCAAACATGTTATTTGTTGCATGTTTTAGAGAAATTTTACCCATGAACTTATGCTGCGGAGTTAAAAGGTACTGGGTTAACATGAATTCGGTGCTTGAATGCTGCATATGCTACTGTGCATACATAAGCAATATGAAATAAAGCAGGACAGATACAGTAAGGGTAGTCTGCCTCAATTTACTCTGTTCTGTATCTTGCCCTTGACAGGGGTTTAATGGAAACCTATACATACGCAATTAGATCGAAATAGTTCTTATACAATTACATTAGTATGAAATTAGTTGAGGTGCACACATATTATCTCAAACACCACGATTATTAAGAACTTTTGCGCAATCACATATAAATTTTACTAAATTATTACTGTAGCATTAACTTGAGATCACATCTAGAAATAATAACATTCATTGCTCGAGCTTTGTAAGTATAACGGTCCTCATAAAGTTTTTTCAGAATTTTTTTGGGTGATTCGAGGCGCAATATCTACGGGCTAATACACATGAAAAAATCAAGAAAGTCGCGTAGTTCCTTAAAGTTGGCACGTAAATGCAAAAATATGCATGTAAAAAATGGTAGGATTGTACGTAATGCTTCCTCAACTCATTACGGAGGTCCTCATAAAGTTTTTTTGGAAATTATTTTGGGTGCTTTGAGGCGTCAGATTCATGGGCTAATACATACGAAAAAACCAAGAAAGTCATGTAATACCTAAAAGTTGGCTCGTAAATGCGAAAATATGCCTGAGAAAACAGTGGGACTGTCCGTAATGCTTCCCTAACTCATTACAGAGGTTCTCATCAAAAAATTTCAAAAAATATATTTGGGTGCTCTAAGGCGTTAGATCCATGGGCTAATACACACCAAAAATCAAGAAAGTTACGGAATTCCTAAAAGTTGGCTCATAAATGCGAAAATATGCCTGGAAAAAACGGTGGGACTATATGTAATGCTTCCACAACTCATTACGGAGGTCCTCATAAAAATTTCAGAAAAAAGTTTTGGGTGCTCTGAGGCGCCAAATACATGGGCTAATACACACGAAAAACCAAGAAAGTTGCGTGATTCCTAAAAATTGGCTCGTAAATGCGAAAATATGCCTGAAAAAATGGTGGGATTGTATGTAATGCTTCCCCAACTCATTACAGAGATCCTCATAAAGTTTTTCAAAAAAAATAATTTTGGGCGCTCTGAGGCGCCAGATCCATGGGCTAAAAACCAAAAAAGTGGCGTAATTCCTGAAAGTTGGCTCTTAAATGTGAAACTATATATAAAAATACAGTGGCATTGTACATAATACTTCCCCAATTCATTACAGAGGTCCTCATAAAGTTTTTTCAGAAAAAAAAATTGGGTGCTCTGAGACGTCTGATCCATGGGCTAATACACACAAAAAAATAGAAAGTCACGTTATTCCTAAATGATAGCTTGTAAATGCAAAAATATGCTTGTAAAAAAGGTGGGACTGTACGTAATATTTCCCCAACTCATTACGGAGGTCCTCTTAAAGTTTTTTCAAAAAAAAAATTTGGATGCTCTGAGGCGCCAGATCCATGGACTAAAACACGAAAAACCAAGAAAGTTGTGTGTCATGCCCCGAGCCTACACCCTGGACGCGACTGACACTCGAGAACTATTGTTGGCCCCAAGCGAACCCTTGGCCAGGCTCAACTCATTAACTCAACAATAAATGAACCTCAAAAGTAACTCAACTCATAACAACATCAATACTAAAACCAGTTTAGCTCAATATAGTCTGAAATGTTAAATAACATAACTGGTTAACTCAAGTCTTAAACATTTAACAAAGAAATGGAAAAGACTCCTCAAAACATTACTATCTATGAAGCCTCTAATGACAATGATGGAAGTCAGGACAAGACCCACGACATCCTAAAAATAACTGAAAAGTAAATGGGAATCCTCCGGAAGCAAGGAGGCTCACCAAAGCAACTTTGAACAACAAGTGGTATCAAAGATGCAGACCAAATGGTGTCAGTACATGAAATGTACAAGCATGCAAGGGGAATTTTAAAGCACAGACATAAGCTTGATCCGAGAGAAAGAAAGAACATACTTACCTCATATCCACTCAACTCAAAGACACTCAAGGATACTCAAGGGTCCTCAACTCAAAAAATATTCAACTATGTAGTATAATAAAAGCTTTTAAATTAGTGAATAACAACTCAAAGTATTTAAAAATACAATAATAACTCTTTACTCATAGTTGGGAGATTCTCTAACCGACAACCATCACTATGAGCAACGTGATGATAAAGCGTCTCGCCCACGCTGCCAAAACTGTCCTATACCTTGCCGGAGTATAAGACATCCTCAACTAAGTGGATCCATTAAGCTATGCTTAAAAAGAAATAAGGAATCATCTAAAAAGTATGACTATTTACCCATGTTGACATACATGGTTTATGAGGACTTTGAGTTGTCTGAACTCGTCCCCATACTACTCCCAATAATATAACTCATGCTCATATGTTTAAAAAAAATTCCTCATCCTCATACTTTGAGATTTTACTCAAAAGGTTCTCTTAAAAGAGATAGTGCTCAAAACTCCTCATGAACTCATTTGGAAATAAAGGTTTCCTCTCATTTTAAATGTAAAAGTATTTACTCTTGGGAATACTTAGTTCCCATATATTCATTTTGAAAAATGAAACTCAACTCCCCTCATTCTCATAACTCAAGTACTCAAGTCTTAAAACAAGTTTTAAAAATTTGCAAAAGACTTCTCAAATGACTCAAAAGAACTCCCTCGAACTTTACACTTAACTCTATCTTGAATTTGAAAATGTGAATTCAAGAATTATGATTTGGATAGACGGATTTCTCAATGATTTGGTGTAGTTTGGATAGTTGAAATCAGTAAGAGAGCAAGGATACATTTTAAAAGGACTTAGACAGAACAAACGACGAAAAAAAGTGGGGGAAGACAACCCTAGCGCACTAAGTGACGCGGGGTGCCAACCCATGAACTTTAGAACGCCATTTCTGGTGCACTGCAGGCGCGGCGCGCCAGCCACTTTGGTGCATCAGTGGCGCGTCACGCTACCCCTTCCTCAGAACGTTCCGACGAATTTTTCATTTCGATTTTTTGCCGTAATCCACCTAGAATCGATTGGTTTCTTCCTAACTCTCTTAGATTCGTATACCCAACATAAGTGCACGGAAATGTACTCATAAACAACCCTCAAACTCATAGCATTCACCTCAAGAACTCATCAAATTCATTATTAAAGATTTAAGAACGGAACTCATCAAGAAACTCAATACATGGATTGTCATGGACGAAATTAACTCAAGAAACTCACGATTGGGTGAGGGTGAACGAACCCATTATTATGAAAGCTTACATACCTCGTTAAGATCAAATCCTTGGTGAAATCCCTCAACAATTGCAAGAAAACCTTGAACGCTTTGAACCTTTTCTTGAACTTCTCAATAAAAATCTAAGTGTGTTTAGGAAATGTGAAAACTGATCTAAGTCAGTTCAAACCCCTAAAATATTACTAAAGATGAGTTAGGCTAGTGGGGTAAGCAAAGGACAAAAATACCCCTCCTTAATTCGAATGAATTTCCTTAACTGGAAAGGCTGAATTCAAACAGGAATATCTCTTTCATTTAAACTTGGAATTTAGCAAACTCGGTGGCATTGAAAAGAGGACTCAACGATCTTTCATTTGATATCTCATAGTCCACCTAACTCATCATGTGCTGAAAGTTATGATCGTTTGAAGTTGACCCTAAACTCATAATTTAAGTCTAACTTGCGAAAATCTCAATCTATCTCTTTCCAATTTAGTTCTTTCTAAAATTAGTTCTTTCCAAGACCGAGGTGTTACATTGCGTATTTTCTAAAATTTGTCTCGTAAATGCTAATGTATATATTAAAAAAACAGCGAGACTATACATAATGTTTCTCTAACTCATTACGGAGGTCTTCAGAAAGCTTTTTCAGAAAAAATATAATCTAGTGCTCCGAGGCAACAAATCCAAGGGCCAATACATGCGAAAAATCAAGAAAGTAGCGTAATTCCTAAAAATTGACTCGTAAATTCAAAATATGCCTGAAAAATGGTAGGACTGTACGTAACGTTACCCCAACTCAATACAAAGGTCCTCATAAAGTTTTTCAGAAAAAAAAAAATTGGGTATTCCGAGACACACAAAAAATCAAGAAAGTCACGTAATTCCTAAAAGTTGAATGCTATATGCTAAAATATGCCTGAAAAAATAGTGGTACAGAACGTAAAGCTTCCCCAACTCATTACAGAGGACCTCATAAAGTTTGTTCATAAATTTTTTTTTTAGGTACTTCGAGGTGCCAGATCCATGGGCTAATACACATAAAGAACCAAGCAAAGTCGCGTAATTTCTAAAAGGTTGTTATATGCCTGAAAAAATGGTGGGAATATATCTTTTGCTTCCCCAACTCATTACGGAGGCCCTTATACAGTTTTTTCCGAAAAATGTTTGGGTGCTCTAAGACACCTGATCCATTAGGCTAATACACACGAAAAACCAAGAAAATCGTGTAATTCCTAAAAGTTGGATCGTAAATGCGAAAATATGCTTCAAAAAATGGTGGGGTTGTATGTAATGCTTCTTCAACTTATTACGGAAGTCCTCATAAAGTTTATTGAGAAATTTTTTTTGAGAGATCTGGGAGCTAGATCCATGGGCTAATACACACGAAAAATAGAGGAATTTGTGGGATTCCTAAAAAAAGGCCTAAAGAAGCGGAAATGGGCGTGAAAATAATGGTCTAAGTATACGTGATAGTTCCCCAACTCAATACGGAGGTCCTCATTAAATTTTTTGAATAAATAATTTTGGGTGCTCTGAGCGCCAGATCCATGGGCTAATACATATGAAAAATAGAAGAATTTGCAAAACTCATAAAAAAGGGCATGTAGATGCGGAAATGGGTGTGAAAAATTTGGTGTGAGTATACGTGATGGTTCCCAACTCAATACAAAGAACCTCATAAATTTTTTGAGAAAAATAATTTGGGTGCTCCGAGCGCCAAATTCATGGGTTGATACACACGAAAAATAGATGAATTTGCAGGATTCCTAAAAAAGGGGCTGTAGATGCGAAAATAGGCGTGAAAAAAATGGTGTGAGTATACGTGATGGTTCCTTAACTCAATACGGATGTCCTCATAAAGCTTTTTGAGAAAAAAGTTTTGGGGGCTTCGGACACCAGATCAATGGGCTAATACACAAGAAAAATAGAGGAATTTGCAGGATTCTTAAAAAAAGGGATGTAGATGCGGAAATGGGTGTGAAAAAAATGGTGTGAGTATATGTAATGGTTCCCCAACACAATACGGAGATCCTCATAAAGTTTTTTGAGAAAAAAAATTTGGGTGCTCTGGGCTCCAGATCCATGAGCTAATACACACAAAAAATAGAGAAATTTGCAAGATTCCTAAAAAAGGGTTTGTAAATGCGGAAATGGGCGTGAAACAAATTGTGTGAGTACACGTGATAGTTCCAGACTAAATACGGAGGTCCTCATAATATTTTTTGAGAAAAAGATTTAGGTGCTCTGGGCGTCAGATCCATGGAATAATACACACGAAAAATAGAGAATTTGTGGAATTCCTTAAAAAGGGCATGTAGATGCGGAAATTGGCATTAAAAAATGGTGTGAGTATATGTGATGGTTCCCCAAATCAATAAGAGGTCCTCATAAAATTTTTTGAGAAAATTATTTTGGGTGCTCCGGGCGCCAGATCTGTGGGATAATACACACAAAAATAGAGGAATTTGCGTGATTCCTAAAATAGGGGATGTAGATGCGGAAATGGGCGTGAAAAAAATGGTGTGAGTATACGTGATGGTTCCCCAACTAAATACGGAGGTCCTCATAAATTTTTTTGAGAAAATAATTTTGGGTGCTCTGGGGCTCCAGATCAATTGACTAATACACACGAAAAATAGAGGAATTTGCTAGACTCCTAATAAAAGTTTTGTAGATGCGGAAATGGGCGTGAAAAAAATGGTGAGAGTATATGTGAGGTTTCCCAACTCAATACGGAGGTCCTCATATAGTTTTTTGAGAAAAAAAATTGGATGCTCCGGGTGCCAGATCCATAGGCTAATACACACGAAAAATAGAGAAATTTGCGCAATTCCTAGAAAAGGGCACGTAGATGCGGAAATAGACGTGAAAAAAATGGTGTGGGTATATGTGATGATTTCCCAACTCAATACGGAGGTTCTCATAAAGTTTTTTGAGAAAAAAAAATTGGGTGCTCCGAGCGCGAGATCCATGGGCTAATACTTACGAAAAATAGAGAAATTTGCAGAATTCCTCAAAAAGTGCATGTAGATGCGGAAATGGGCGTGAAAAAAATGGTGTGAGTATATGAAACGACCCCAAAAATGCCCGAAAATGTGCTTCGGAAACACCTATAATTGTAATTTTCATATATCTCAAAATCCGTGCATGATTTCAGAAATTTGACTTCATATTCTTATTCAGGGGGTAAAATTGAGTGGGAAATGGGTCTAACCCGAATTTTAGAGTAACCGTATCAAAATTTGAAAATCGCAAAAAATGCGATTTTCAGGGTCAACTTTAAAGGGGCATATATCTTAGCACACAAGGAACTGGAAGGGCCGCTACCTATTAAATTAAAGCCCTTCGAGTTAGCTTTCCAATGCAATTGGTTTCACCTCATTCCGAGTTAGGATGAAGGAGTTATGACCATTTTCGTATAACCTGTCCGGGCAGAATTTCAATTTCCAGTGAGCTCCGTTACTGTAGCGGCTGGGACGTTTTTCTTTTATAAAAAAGAGGATTGTCCCATACTTAGTTATATTTCTTTCTAGCTTCAAAACACTCAAAAA
>JAJOOR010019616.1:0-16526 GCA_036250505.1 Solanum acaule | reverse complement strand
TACGCTTCACCACCACCACCAGTCCACTACTAAGAGGTTTTAAGAGTGCAGTCATTCTCCACAATCAATCAAGTGAGTAGTTGTTTAAATTTGTAAATATTTCATATGATATTCAACCTTTTTTGCTTCTTTTGTTTGAATTAAGTCTCTAATCTTCTATTTGGTTGTTTCTTTTCAGATTTTAGTTTGAAACACAAAATAAATGATGGCTTCTTGAGGAATAGATTCAAACGTCAATGGTACAAAGCAATTAATTTATGGAATAAGATGTTCAATCTTTTAATTGAAGGGTTGATTCTTCATGACATGGACATATTTGATTCTACTTCTCTTTTGGTCTTCTTGCACATTGTTTTCTTAGTGCGTTCACATGAACGCATCTAGGCTTTGATGCTTCTTAGAGTTTGTTTCTTCGTAACTTATTGTTTGTATTGAGGCTATTGTCCTCTTTTTATTCATTCATATTAATTATTATTGTATGGTGTTCTTGTAATACCTTCATGTACTTTGTGCACAAATCAATAAGAAAGATCAATTTCACTATTGTAAATCTCCTCCAGTTCCTTTACCGAAGTATGTGTACAGGTCATCACCTCCCGCAACCCCGACATACATTTAAAAGTTTTCACCATCCCCTACTAAACTATTACAAATATCTACCATCACGAAGTCTCCACCTCCTACCATTACCAAAACCTGCACCGATATACTATTATAAATCACCACTACCCCGTCACCATCGCTTCCACCATCTTACTATTATAAATCTCCACTTCCATCAACTAAGTCTCCTCTACCTCCTTATTACTACAAATCTCCACCTTCACCATCACCAAAACCTGCACCTATATACTATTCCTATTAGTTGATATCAAAATCTTCTATGCAATTTCATCTGATATGTTTAGATTATAAAAATAGATATTAAAGTATATCAAAAATATAAGTTTCTAAGGATAATAAATATTAATCTTATATTTTAATCACCTTACACTTGCATTCAAAATGGATTTAATATTTCGAGAGTTGAAATATAAATTAAAGTAGTTTTGATATACTATTTATAATAGTTACTTTATATTAAATATGCATGCATGTTACTTTATGATATAAAAGAATACAATATTTCTTTAAAATGTGTTTTCTTATACATCTCACACAACTTTTATATTAGATTTGAAATGTATTTGTCTATCTATAATAATTTATAAGATAATGCTTCCTTGTCCATCTGAAAAAGAAAATGCAAAAGATAAAAAACTTCGAATCGGGTTTAAATGCAAACCAATTTAATTAGTATAATATGTGATATTAATTATTAAGTGGTTATCTGGCATTTAATCTTAAATATATTGCTACGTGATATTGTAGTAACTAAACTTTATAGGGGTATTTTGATATTTCAACTTTCAACTCTTTTTTTTCTCACTTTTAGTAATATAGTAAATAAATAGTAATAGTAATAGTAATATATGTGATATGATGATATAATATATGTAATGAATTATATTGAATTTGAAGAATAAATAAAAGCTCAAATTAATGAATGATGAGTCTATTCAACCTAAATTATTAATTGCAAGGTACATCATATATATTGCTATCAACTGAATTTCAAAAGCAAATTACTCTAACAACTTTAGATATGCAATTATTATAATATACATCAAGTATTCAACTTATTAAAGTTTTATTTAATGTCACAATACATAATTTGAATGTTGGCATCATGTTTGTAAAATATTTCATGTCTTAAAGTTTTTGTCTTCTTTTTAAGAAACAACAATCTCCACCTTCTTACAGTTGCATATATATTAAGAAGTTGCCGTCGAAGGAAAGTAGTATTTTATAAAAGTTGTACATAAATTCGATCAACATATGTCTTTCTTATTATGAATAGTAAATCATTATCCATTTCATGGTATACACCTAAAAAAATGAATTATTATTTGTTATAGAAATAATAATTGTTGAAAGACTTAACTATAGTAATTACATGTAAATAAACCCTTTATCTCCTTTGCTTGACTCAAAATTACTAATTCAGTTATCAGGTAAATTTGACCAAAAAAATAATGTGTTAAGTTGTATACATATAATTGTTATAAAATATAACACAATTATATGTGAGATATTGATAGTTTACTTTTCAAAATAACAAATCAAATTGACAATCATAACATAAAATAAGAGTTTTTACGTTATGATTGTCAATTATATATACTTTGGTGGTATCAATGAAGAAAAACAGTCCTTTACTGAAAACACTACTAGTTACTCTTTGATACCATCAGAATATATATATAGTCTGATGGTATCAAACATCAATTTAGGTAGTTTTCATTGAATTAGTACATTTTCCTCCTTGATACCATCAAAGTATATATATACACACTCTGATGGTATCAAATAATAACTACTAGTATTTCCGATGAAGGACTGTTTTTCCTCCTTAATACCATCACAACATATATATACTCAAGTTGTATCAAGCATCAATTTAGGTTGTTTTCACTGAATCACCCCTTTTTATTGCAAAGTACATATAATGCCCAAATTCTATGCATCAAACCTAACTTAATACCTTTGTGCCTAACACATACATTTGGGTGCCTGTAATACCCAAATTTTATGCACAAACTTTGTTAACACCTGGCTGATTTGATACTTTTTTAATACAAACTACCTATAAAACCTATATCCTATGCACCAAACAAGATTTAATACCTTTGCCTTAACTCAAAGCACAAATTATCTTTAATATCCAAATTCTATGCACAAATCTTTTTATTACTATCTAAATTGATGTGTGATATCATCATATTCTGATGATATCAAGCAGTAGCTATATATGAGAAGGACACAAAAAACTATTAAAGCTAAAATTATGTCATAAATAGTTACAAAAATAAAGTAACATTTAAAAAGGTAATTAATCAAATAAAATATATTACTTAAATAAAAATTCCATAAAAAACTATATTATTACTAAATAACCTTCTATCTCTTTCACATAAAATAAAATTACTTATTAATCTGCTATCCTAATCACATTTTAAAAAAAATGATATGCAACAAATGCTAGAGCACTTTTGGTTTGTTCTAGAAAAAAGACAAAAATGTTTGGTTAGTGTTGAATGTTAAATTAGGTAGTTAATATGTCATTTTCAGCAATTTATATTTTTGGGTCTCACAGTTGTAAGTAATCTCTGGCTAAATCTAGATGCTTCCACACTGCTTCAAACAATATAGTAATATTTCTTTAAAATATTTTTTTACATTAAATTCATTATATTTTTAAATTGCAAAGTTAAATTGGGTCAATAAATTTTAAATATAAGAAGATCGCTAGAAGGTAGAGTTTTTTTTTTTTTTTGGTTTCTATTCAATATTCGAGATTTATATTTGAGTTTTCAATTAATTTAAGTTTGGATTACGTAAAATCAATAATATTAGAACCATTCACAACGAAATGCCAACTTTGCAATAATATAAATTTGTGATGAGATGTTTGAGATCTCTTCATCCTTAATCAAAAGTATATTATTTAAATTTTTGAATTGAATTTTTTTATTTGAAATGTCTCCTTCGTAAATAAATCATATAATAAGTAAATTTAAATTTAATTCTATCTTAATATGAAGATCGGATATCAAGTAAAAATAAATTAAAAATGCCAACTGTGTCATAAAATTTGTTGTGAGTACCAAATATGAAACGGTGACCTGTCGTATTATGAAATGTCAGCTTTTTTGCTTTATTCCAAGTCTAGAATGTTCAAGAATGATTTATTTATTAAATTAAATAAAAAGGCAGAGAATCTATTTCCTATATTATAAAAATAGTAAATAACAAGGTTTTTATTCTTTTATTTTAAATAAAGCTAATTCTCATACACTTTCACTTCATTCAGTTAATAATAGTCACATCATCCTTAACCTTTGATATTATAAAAAAATAAAGCACCCTTAAATTAATGTTTATTTTAAAATAAAAATTTATATCAATATGATAAAAACATTGTAAAATATTTGTTAAAATTCATATCATTCGAGTCTAAAATAATATTGTGACAATTAAAAAGGAATGGAGAAAGTTTTTTTTTTTTTTTCTTTTTAAGTATTGCTTCCTTCTTGGTTAATAAAGATAGTCTCTTTCACTTCCAAAGAAAAAAAACTTCACCAAAAACCCAAGAAAATATATATAAAGTGCAAAAGTTCCAATTTTGATTCATACCCAAATCTCAAAAACCACTAATTCATCTTCCCAATTCACTAATTTCTCCATTTTTTCAGTTTTCAAATTTCAATTTTTTCATTTTGAGTGATAAAAATGGCAACTTTAAAGATGAAAATTTTGGGCTTTATTGTAATAATGCTTTCAATTTCTGCAATTGCAAAAGGGGATGAAAATGAAAATGAATCATCATCTAAGCCACCAACATTGGTGAAAATGGTAAAGGGTAAAAAATTGTGTGTTAAAGATTGGGAATGTAATGTGTTGTCAAGATTTTGTTGTAATTTGACAATTTCTGATTTTTTTGAGACTTATCAATTTGAGAATTTGTTTACAAAGAGGAATTCACCTGTAGCTCATGCTGTTGGTTTTTGGGATTATAAATCTTTTATAATTGCTTCAGCTCTTTTTCAACCTCTTGGTTTTGGTACTACTGGTGGTAAACAAATGCAGATGAAAGAAATTGCTGCTTTTCTTGGCCATGTTGGTAGCAAAACTTCTTGTAAGTTGTTATTAATTTAGCTCAAATTATGCAATTACATGGTTGTTTTGTTGTAGTATTGTTGTGTTACCATTTGTTCGATTTTTGTTACTATCTGTTGTTTCTTGTATTGTGTATGAATTGGTTTGGACTCGAGGGTCCGTCAGAAACAACCTCTCTGCCTCTGACGTAGAATTAAGGTCCTCACTTTGTGGAGTACACTAGGTATGTTGTTATTGTTGACTTGTTGTATGTCATTGCAATTTGCATGAACAAGTGAGTGAAGTGACATATTTTATGTAATTATTACAACAACAATATATCTGGTGTAATTTCACAAAAGTGGGAGCCGGGAAGGGTAAAATATATGCGGACCTTACCACTACCTTGGAGGTAGAGAGACTCTTTCCGATAGACCCTTAGTTCAAGGTTATTATTAGTATTTGTATATATTTAATTTAATTTATTTGCCGACCTCATCGTGTTTGGGACTGAGATGTAGTAGTAGTTGTTGTTGTGGGGTGGAGGATTCATATAACTGACTCTTGACTAGTAAGGGATTGAGCCATACTTTGTTGTTGGTGTCGTATTTATTTACTTGTGTCATCTTTTATAGTATGATTTCCCATTTTGTTGCTGTGTCGCTCAGATCCTGCAGAAATTTGTTGCATCCATGTTGGATCCACAAAAAATGCATAACTTTTGGATGATCCGGCATGCACCTAGCGACATTTTTGAAGGATCTGAGCAACATTGCTTTTTGGTGCTTTCTTGTTCAGAAAATGGTGAAAAGATGAATGGAGAAATGTTTAGGCCACGGAGATATTTGATTTCCTTCAGATTTTGAAAGTAATATTGAGAACATTTCCTTAGAGAACTCAATGAATTGAGAATGTTGAAAATAAGAGAAGTTCATGAAAAGTTTTGATCTTGTAAGGATTAAACTTTGAGTTGATCAAACATAACAGTACTTAGGAAAGATCAATAGCTTGCATAAAATCATAAATTGAAACTCATCTTGTTTGAGATCAGTTTGGATCTCGAGTCTTGAGGAATCTGATTGAGAACTTGAGAATCTGGCGCAGTTAATATATGATGAACTAATTCTATTGATATCTGAGCAATTAGTTGGCCTAGTCTAGATAATGAGAATCAGAATAAATGTGGTACCAATTCTGTTTTGGCTATCTGACTTGTGTAAGCTCCAGTTAATCGGTGAGCTTGTTGCTTGATATGTATCTCGTGTGTGTCTCCTTTCTAGCTAGACCTTTGTGTAATATAAGTACACTTTAACTTCCAATTGTCGTCCCCTTGGAAACACTTGTTACTGCCTATCATCCACCAAAACTTAGCACAATCCTCTGGTTTATTCTACTGTACGTGCTTGTACTTGTATTCATTTCTCATCAATTAACGTAAACAGGTGGTTACGGAGTTGCCACCGGTGGACCATTGGCTTGGGGCCTTTGCTATAACAAGGAAATGAGTCCTAGCCAAGATTACTGTGATGATTACTTCAAATTAACTTACCCGTGCTCTCCCGGAGTCCAATATTATGGTCGTGGTGCCTTGCCTATCTACTGGTAAATGTTTCATTACCTATATATCTAAGATTATATATTGATTTTTTTCTGCTATGTTGCTTGAACTTCTCAAAAATGCCACCCGTTCGTGTTGGATCGTCCAAAATAGTGCATTTTTAAGGATCTGATACGAGCAACATAGTTTTCTTGTCATCAAACCACCACTCGAGATGGTTGAGTTATCTTCGTTGTTGCTTTGTTATGCTCCACTTAAGCGGATGCCTGTTATTAGGTATTCATTTCATTCTTCTACCATTAATTAGCACTGAAAATATGTTTTTTTTTTCTTGCTACTTCTACTTAGGAACTACAACTACGGAAAAATAGGCGAAGCACTGAAGGTAGATCTGTTGAATCATCCCGAATACATTGAACAAAACGCGACCTTGGCGTTCCAAGCTGCAATTTGGCAGTGGATGAACCCAGTCAAAAAGGGCCAGCCTTCAGCTCACGATGCCTTCGTTGGAAACTGGAAGCCAACGAAGAATGATACTTTGTCTAAACGAGTTCCCGGTTTTGGCACCACCATGAACATCCTCTACGGTGACCATGTCTGTAACCAAGGTGATATTGACTCCATGAACAACATCATCTCACACTACTTGTATTACCTCGACTTGATGGGCATTGGTCGGGAGGAGGCAGGGCCTCACGAACTACTCACCTGCGCGGAACAAAAACCTTTCAATCCATCTTCCTCCCCTGCTTCTTCTTCTTCTTGATTAACTCATATGGGATTCTAGACATCCTAGCTAGGATTGCTGCTTTTATCCTCGACGTTTTTTCACTAAGAAAACATCCAATAAGTGGAGCAAGATAGGCGTTGTCGTCCTGCTCCCGATGTAAACCGTGTGTTTGGGTGTCATATATATAAGGAATAAGGATGTGTTGCCCCTTTCTTGTTGTGTCTTATTGAAGTGAATCTTGATCAGTGCAATACATGCAGTGTATGTGAAACTTTAGTCTGTAATAATCTTTTGAACTGTTAAAATTTGCAAACTTGTTTGTTGTCGGTCAACAACAGAAGAAAATTCCCATCACAAAAGCCCTCCGGGCATTGGTTTTGTCACATGTCACGAGTTCGAATTTGGTTAAAGAGGCAAAGGAGTGTGCCTATTATCAGAGCTGGATGTAGAATGTCCATTATCGGGTTCATCTAAACTTAGTATTTTCAGTGTGAAGTAAAAAATTATGTGCAAAATATACAAAAATAAAAAATTGCAACAAATGATAGATATAGATATGAACGCATAACATTAAAAATACGTTGAGTTTGATTCGAAGAACTTTAAAAAATTGAATTCATGAAGCTTAAATGTTAGATCTGCCTCTGCCTATTACAATTGAGCTTTAGACCATGCGCCATCGATTTAGGTACATGTTACGAGTTCGGATTTTATCTCTAACATAAGATCAATATTTAAGTAGTTAAGAGTAAAAAAAACTCTTAGATATACTATCTACTGAGTTTCGAACAATGTTTTACTAGTTTAAGCATAATTCACGAATCATGAGTTTGAATCATGTCGCAATGCGACATAAATTAGGTATTTAAGTAAATAAGAGTAAATGAGTGATCTTATTAGAAATTTTACTATTTTAGTAAAGAATAGTAAAAGGACGAATCTATTATTTATTAAATATTAAATCGTATCTTATTATCCTCGAAAATTTCTGGATCATCAAAAAAGATTTATTAGAGAGGAAGGAAGAAGTTGAGAATAACATACAATTGCCACTTTCTTTTTACCAAGTTAAAGGCAATCAAAAAAGATTTGTCAAGAAACGTTCCATCCACTCTTTGAATTTTTCTTCTTGACGTTTTCTTGTTCTCTTTTTTAATTTTTAATTTATGTATCTTACCTTTTGTTGTGCTTAAAAAAAGGGATACAAGTTTAAAATTATAAAATTTAATTTAAAAGTTTTTTTTATCTTTAATTTGTATGGCCTCAGTGATGAGAATATTTTGTGAAACATAGAGAGTATCATAGAGAAAATACTAAAAAATAAGAATTTAATTTATACACATCGTTATCGTTAGTATAAAGATTTATTTTTTTTGCTATCCAGTCTCCCAAATAACATTTATTGAAGTCGATCTAATAGTATAATTATTTTTTACTAACAATATATATATATATATATATATATATATTACCTTAAAAGCATTAACTCCTAACTTGAATGTTAAATTACTATAATATCCCTAACTTAGGTTGTGACTTTTTCGATGAGTTGTGACTTTTCTTAAAGGGTTCTGATTTTCCAAAGAGTTGGGACTTTTTCAAAGAGTTGTGACTTTTTCAATTAGTCGTGACTTTTAGAAAGGATTGTAACTTCTTTGAAAGGTCATAACAATTCAGATAAGACACAAAAAATATTTGTTCATACTACCCTTTGTTGACAATAAATAGAGGGATTTCCTCTCATTTTCAACCACAATTTTTTTAATCTTCAACTCTTCTTCTTCTTGCATTTTAAAAATTTTTGTGTGATTTATTATCGTTGATTTAGTTTGAAGTTTAGT
The DNA here is from genome assembly GCA_036250505.1 of Solanum acaule. Classification (NCBI taxonomy): domain Eukaryota; kingdom Viridiplantae; phylum Streptophyta; class Magnoliopsida; order Solanales; family Solanaceae; genus Solanum; species Solanum acaule. The sequence continues at coordinate 7,699 of JAJOOR010019616.1, read as the reverse complement.
AGAATATGAGGTACCACTATTTTAATGAAGTAAATTGTTCTATCCTAAGAGGGTATGCCCCCTTAACCTCGAGTACTTGAGGAAATAATTATGATATTATCATAAATATATTTTTCTTAGTATTTACATTTGTATGTAATCTTCCAATATATGGAGTTAACATGATATGGTCTAAATTCATTTGTTTTTGTTAACAATATCTCTTGTGATGTAAATATATGCTTCTGAATATCTTCTTAAAAAAATAATTAAACTTCTCAAGAATTAGAGAATTGTCACAATTTGTTTTTTTTATGCTCAAGACACAATAATGACTTTATTTATCAATGCTACTTATGTGATTTAAATTGTCAGAAAGTTTGCTTCAATATACTTATTACTATATAAACATTTGTCTTTTGGTTTACTGATTTACTATTTCTTAATATTTAAGTATTTTCGACGAAGAAAAGTTTATATGACTTGTAATAACCCAGTTGAAGTTTGTATTAGTTTAATTTTTATTGTAGTCTAAATTAATGTGTTTTTGTTAACAATTTCTCTTGTGATGTAGATATATGCTTCTGAATATCTTTTTCCAAAATTATTAAACTTCTCAAGAGTTAGAGAATTGTCACGATTTAGTTTTTTGATGCCCAAGACAAAATAATGACTTTATTTATCAATGCTACTTATGTCATTTAGATTGTCAGGAGGTTTGCTTCAAAATAGTTATTACTATATAAACACTGCCCTTTTATTTTACTTATTTACTATTTCTTAATATTTCAGTATTTTCGATGAAGAAAAGTTCATATGACTTGTAATAACGCCAGGGGAAGTTTGTATTATTAGTTTAATTTTTATTGTAGTCTAAATTTATTTGTTTTTGTTATCAATTTCTCTTGTGGTGTAGATATATGTTTATGAATATATTTTTTCAAAATTATTAAACTTCTCAAGAGTTAGAGAATTATCACGATTTGTTTTTTTGATGCTCAAGACAAAAGGATGACTTTATTTATCAATGCTACCTATGCAATTTAGATCTTCAGGAAGTTTGATTAAAAATAGTTATTACTATGTGAATATTGCCCTTTAGTTTTACTAATTTACTATTTCTATATATTTCAGTATTTTCATCAAAGAAAAGTTCATATTTCAGTATTTATATATGTCAAAAATGTATTATCAAGTTAACAAGATCTTCTAACTTCAAAATAAAATATTTTAAAATTTTCTGATTTCTTTTTTTTAATAAAACTCACAAAAAAGTGAAAATATGTGAATATATATGAATCATTTAAAAGTTATATGACATATTCACATGTTCATATGACATCTAAACAGATTAAATTGAATACACGTGCAAAGCACATCTGGTTAGATGACAAGAAAAACATACAACAAATGTCGTCTATAAGGTAATATTAGTGAGATACGACTAATCACATCATTTAACCTCATCAAATTGAAATAAATATGTACATTATTTCATTTAACTAATAAAAATTTTCATTGACCATCTTTATAGGTTCGTGTGAATAAGAGATATATATAACGATCCGCATTGAACATTCACAAAAGAATCTACAATATTATTGTGTAAAGCTTATTATTCAAATCTTCGCTTAAATTTTCTTAATTGATAATCACGTGCAACGCACGTGTCCAAAATCTAGTATATATATAATGATGGATATAACTTTAAAATCTAAAAACAGTTAGGGTGATTTATAACTTTCTTCGTTTCTTTTCAATTGTCACATTTTTTTATAGTCAAACAAGATGGATTTTGACCAATATTTTGATACAAGAAAAATATATAATTTATAGTACTTTTTGATAATATTAGAATATCTAAATTTTAATTCTAAAATATCAAATTAAGATAATCAAATTTAGTTTTGAAAGTTAGTCAAATTGACTTTTTAAAAAGCAAATCATTTTAGATCAAAGGGAGTACTTCATTCCTAATTAGTGGTATCGCGTTCGAGATCTACTATGGTGTCATTTGACTCTTGAAAAGTGAAATGCGACAAAAAGAATTTGGAATAGAGGAAGGACTTCATTCCTAATCAAAAGTATCGTATCCAAGCTCTGTTACGGTTTGGCTCTTGAAAAGTGAAACGCGACAAGCCGACAACTATTTTGGAACAAGGGAATATTTTATTCCAAAACAGAAGTATCATGTTCGAGCTCTTTTATAATGTTGTTTTGACTCTTGAAAAGTGAAATATGACAACTATTTTGAAACGGAAGGAGTACTTCATTCCAAATCAAAAGTATCGTATCCAAGTTATGTTATGGTGTCATTTGAATTTTGAAAAGTGAAACGTGACAACTATTTTAAAATAGAGGCAGTACTTTATTCCTAATCAAAAGTATCGTCTTCGAGCTTTGTTAAGGTGTCGTTTGACTTTAAAAATATGAAACGTAATAACTATTTTGAATAAGAGGAATATTTCATTCCTAATCAAAAGTATTGTGTTCAAGCTTTGTTACTATGTCGTTTGACTTTTGAAAAGTGAAACGTGACAACTATTTTGAAACATAAGCAATACTTCATTTCTAATCGGAAGTATCGTGTTCGAGATCTGTTATAGTGTCGTTTGACGGTTGAAAAATTAAACGTGACAACTATTATAAAACGAAGGGAACACTTCAGTCCTAATCAAAAGTATTATATTCGAGCTCTAATTAGCATCTTGTTATCTAATATTAGACTTGAATTTAATCGGACTTCAATGCGGTTATCGGACTTCAAGGGTTAGACCTTTGCTGACAGCTAAATATACTTGATATTTTCCTCTTCGGCCCCTTCCTTCAATTTCTCAAAGTTTAACAATACAAACAAAGCAAATCCACCCCTACCTTTTTCCTCTCTGTGTCGTTTGTTCTCGCTGTCTTTGCTTATCTGTTCTTCACTTTATATTTTTTCTTGATTTAGCATAATCAAGAAGCTACAGAAGAACAAGAAGGACAAGAAAAGATTTATTTTTTCAGGTAAAAAAATTAAGAAAAAACAAACAAACAACCCCTTGAATTGCGGTTGATTTCTATGGCTGTAGTTTATCGGAATTAGTTGTTTAGCCTCTGAGGCGTAACCCCTTTTGAGTTTTCAGGGTTTCATTTGTTTTGCAGGGATCAATTTTGAATTTTGACCCATTTTCAATTTCCTTCTCTCTTTTTCAACTTTTCCCATATTCTTTATTTGGACCCTCTGGATCTAACTAACCCTTGTCTGGAAATTTCAAAAAGAATCTTTCTTTGTGTTGTTTTGTTTATTTGGGTTTGTGAATTGTAGCTGTAGTTGATTAATTTGATGGCTATGGATGGCAATTATCAAAGGCAAGGGCTAGTGGTAAGATTAGATGTTCCCCTTTTTGGGTTTCTTGGATATATGTTTTCTATAAAAGAGGAGGTATTTTGTATTGGTATCAAGGCGTAGTTGATTGATTGATTGATGTCTAGCTGTGTGTGAGTTTTTTGCTTTGAAATGTGGATTGTGGCAGTTTGGTTTGTTGGAAATGGAATTAATTGTAGAATTCTATGTTTAGTGCTTTGATTACATGACGGTTTTGTCTTTGTTGTGTTCCCTTTTTTGCAAAATGAGGAGGAATGGACCATTTTAAGGGCTTGCATAGAAGGAAATGAAATTGGAGTCTTGCATTGATGGCTTGTATTAGTAATTCTCCTTTTGGTGTTTCTTGCACATTTATTTTCTGCAAAAGAAGAGTTATTTTGTATTGGGATCGAGGCATAGTTGATTGATTGATTCTAGCTATATGTTAGTTTTCAATGAAATGTGGATTGTGGAAGTTAGGTTTGTTGGAAATGGAATTAATTGTAGAATTCTATTTTTAGTTCTTTGATTACAGGATGGTTTTGTCTTTATTTTGTTCCTTTTTTTCCGAATGAGGAATTATTGAATTGTGATATTTATGTAGTCTTGCATTGATAGCTTGTATTAGATTTTCTCTTTTTGGGTTTCTTGGACGTATATTTTCCTATTTAGTTGAGTTTTGTGCTACGAAAGAGGATTTATTTTGTATTTGGATCAAAGCTTAGTTTATTGATTGATTGATCTCTGGCTACGTGTGAGTTTGCTTTGAAATATGGATTGTGGAAGTTTGGTTTGTTGGAAATGGAATTAATTGTCGAATTCTATTTTTAGTGCTTTGATTCCATGACAGTTTTGTCTAGTTCTTTTTAAAAATTTTGTTCCTTTTTGCCCAATGATGAGGAATGTACCATTTTAAGGCTTGTATAGAAGGAAATGAAATTGGAAGCATTAAAATGTGATGTATTTTTGTAGTCTTGCATCAATAGGTTGGTATTAATTTCTGTATCTTTCGATATCAGTTTCATATTTTATTGGCCGGGAAAAGTAATATTTATATTTGTCTGCTCCTACCTTCCTTTTTCTCCTCTTCATTTTAAAATGCAAGTTATGTTTAAATAGTAGCTTTTACTTTAAGATATTTTTTGTTGGCAAGCCTGGACATTTTTCCCTTTTCCACAAAGATTAAGGTTAGACATCTTACATAAAGAATGATATATCCATAGCCTTGAAATGGAGCTCTTCTTTCCTTATTTCTGTTGAAACTGATTTTTGGGTTTGGAATCGCGGCAGTAATGCACTCTTAATTTTATTTTATTTTTAAAAAAGAGAAAACTCTGTGGTAATGCACTCTTAAAGACATGCACAGCTTGTGTTTCATTTGTCAAATACATTTTCTTCATTTACATTTCAACTATTGCAAGTACCTTTGTAAATCATCCTCCGAACAAGGAGAGAGTGGTATGTCATTTTCAATTTATTTATATTTTAAATGAAGTGGTTGTAGGTGTTGTGGTTTGCATGATATAATGAAGTTTGTTCATTTTGAATCATTCTTACATTTGACTTACTGCACAGGCACATGCTCCTCCTCCTGGTTACTTTTCACGCTTGGAGAACAGAAGGGCTGAAGACGATCTTTATTTGAGAAAGAGAGTAAGGATGAGAAGGTGGCTGTGTTGTACCTGTCAAGTAGAGGAGTCCTACCCATCACATGAAACTGAGCACCTTAAACACCCTGCAAGTCATGCTGATGGTACACTATTTCAAATTTATGCTTAAGCTTTATTTAGTGAAAACCAAACTGTTTCTCTCCTTGTTGTTGCCTTGAGATGAGTCTTTGAATCGTCAATGCCAATTTTTTAGCTGATTGAGAGTGATAATTTGTCGATGCATCCCCATCACATACTAGAGTACAAATTTATGATGCTTTGAAGTTAAATAGTTATCTAAGATGTCATTCTGTGACCAAAGCCTTTAATGTCTTAAAAATCTAAATTTACTGGGTTTTTCTGGGTGATATCTGTAATCTGTTTGGGCTCTCTCTTTAGTCTTTATAGTGTACATGTCTTATAAATCTTTTGTGAGGCATCATCTGCTGCTTGTTGACCAACAGGGTACTTCTATAGATAAATCACAGTTCTGCTAAGGTGACTGTAATTGACAACTTTAAGCCATAGACCTCTGTGTACAGTTTGGAAAATAGGTATTCTGGGAAATTGTGGGACCAAGTTTTATGGAACTTGGTAAGCCTACACGACAAGAGAATGATTTTACTGAGATCCAATGTCCGGATGCATCCTAAGCTTGCTACCTTATAGGTGACTCTAATTTTACCATCAATTCATTTGCCTCTTATGCAAAATGATAGAAATCAATCTTAGTTCAGTTTCCAAAATTTTATATGCATTCAATTTGAGAGAGTTTCCAAAGTTACCAGTTTCAAAAATAAAATAAAATTGAGAGAGTTTCCAAGATATTCAAAACCACAGTATTCAGAAGCTTTGTCCTATGCGAGCGGTACGAAATCCAGAAACTAGACCGGCTAAATGAAGATTTTGCTGAAATTACGATCTACTCGAAATTCTAATGAAACAGGATTGTAGGAATCACAGAAGATTCTGGTTAAAGATAATCCCGATGTCTCCTCGCAAGATAAAAAATTAGATCAGATCCGCTTTGACCCAACTCTTGTAATTTCTCCACAGAAGCCTTGTTTATTTTTTTTCTTGATAGTCTAATCATGGCATAAGGAAGATTTGCTTGTGAATAATTTATACTGGATATCAGTGATAGGCCTTTTGATTTGCTTTTGTTAATTCTAGCCTCCTAGGAAGTTTTCATCGCTTTCCTAAAAGAATTGACTTTAAAAAAATCTGAAAGACCAAATGTCAACTTCAAATATGAAATTTATTCTCTTCAGCAAAAATAAATAAATATGAAATTTGATTCTCTGTGCTCATCTATTTTGGGATCTGTTGGTTATAAAATATTTTCTTGATAAACTTGGAAAGAGCATCAAACAATTCCCTTGTGCTTGTTGGCTCAGGAAATATTGTATCGAAAGTATATACAACCTTACAGGGAACATCCCCCAGCTGTTCTATTTAAACTTTCTAGTTTATGAGTGTCACAGAGTCCCAGATGAAACTAGTGATTATGAAAAGTAAAGAGAAAAGCTCAATGGTACTGATAGAAAAAATGTTTCAATGAATATTCCTAACTCTTTTCTACATAACTGACTAGAAGTTTTTTCTTTCACTTTTAACCTTTTGCAATGAACTATGAGATATTCATTTAGACCAATCAAAAATTACAGAAGTATGGCATATTTTCCTTCGATTGACTATATTATGTGCATGCCACATTTAATCTATATATCTGGATCATTTTAGGATAATAATATCTATGTCATGTTTGACAGCGCTTACTTTCTAGTGCTTCTTAGACAAGTCTTAGTTATCCAATGGACGAGGTAGTTTTTTTTTTTTTTTAAAAAAAAATTTCTCTGTGTCTGGTACCAGGATATCAGAAAGGGTCAAGAGTATCAGATCCTATCAGGGCTGAAGCGGATAAAGCAGTACCAACTATAGAGGTCCCTGCGTTGTCTTTGGATGAACTGAAACAGGAAACTGACAATTTTGGATCGAAAGCATTAATTGGTGAAGGATCTTATGGGAGAGTATACTATGCTAATCTAAGCAATGGCAAGGCTGTTGCTGTGAAAAAGCTTGATGTTTCATCCGAGCCTGAGACTAATGTTGACTTCTTGAATCAGGTAAGTGTCTTTTCTTAATGGTTCTTCTTGGCTGCTCCATGTATTGCCGTGATAATTGATTACTTGTAATATTCTCTGATATATGTTTCTGTTTCATCTTAAGGTTGCTAGAGTTTCAAAATTGAAGCATGACAATCTTGTTGAGTTGCTTGGTTACTGTGTTGAAGGAAACATTCGTGTATTAGCTTATGAGTTTGCAACGATGGGGTCCTTGCATGATATTTTGCACGGTATGAAAAAAAATGTATGTAGTTGAATGAGAGAGAAATTATTAGCTTGATATATAATCTATTATTTCTGTACTGTGTATGTGCTTACAGGAAGGAAAGGAGTACAAGGGGCACAGCCTGGCCCAACACTTGAGTGGGTGCAGCGGGTAAGGATTGCTGTTGATGCTGCTAGGGGTCTTGAGTATTTGCATGAGAAGGTCCAACCTTCAGTAATACACAGGGATATCAGATCAAGCAATGTCCTCCTCTTTGAAGACTACAAAGCAAAGATTGCAGATTTTAACCTGTCAAATCAGGCTCCTGACATGGCTGCTCGCCTTCATTCTACTCGAGTTTTAGGAACATTTGGCTATCATGCACCAGAGTATG
>JAJOOR010019615.1:0-18715 GCA_036250505.1 Solanum acaule | reverse complement strand
AAGACATGATGAATGAATTGGATAAAAGAAGATGTGGAGTTTTAATTGGCTCTGCTATGGGTGGGATGAAGGTGATCCACTTTCTTTTTCTTTAATCACAAATCTGATGAAAATTTCGCTGGTCAAATATGCCAACTTTCTTTTTCCATTTTATTTTGTTATTTATGTTCTTCTGGGATCAGCTCTATTTGGTCTCCAACATCTCAAATATAATTGAGCAATGGCTTGTACATGATTGCCCATGCATTGAGATCTCCTTAGAGAGAATCCCTACACATACCAGTAGTCTTTGCTAGAACCAAGCTAAGTGACAACTCACTAACTGATTTGCTTTACTTGAGCAGGTTTTTAATGATGCAATAGAGGCTCTAAGGGTTTCCTATAGGAAGATGAATCCTTTTTGTGTCCCATTTGCAACTACAAACATGGGTTCTGCCATGCTTGCCATGGACCTGGTTAGCCAAAGTTATAAGTTTTCAGTTATTAGCTGTGATGTATGATTAAGTAACGCCCAGATCTGTGTGCCTTCTTAAAAATTCAATTGCAGGGATGGATGGGTCCAAATTATTCAATTTCAACAGCATGTGCAACAAGCAACTTCTGCATATTGAATGCCGCTAACCACATCATTAGAGGTGAAGCTGTAAGTTTCAAGCCTTTAAGTTGTAGAAAGCTGTAGGAAGCAGAGGATTCAGTTTCGTCTTACCATTGTTCATAGAGTTCCTTATACATAGACAGATGACTCCAAGAATTAACATTCTTAATAGCTTAGTTCTCTCTTTTTACACAATGACAATGTAGGACTTGATGCTGTGCGGTGGATCAGATGCAGCAATTATACCAATTGGTATGTACCTGTTCTCTTTTACCAGAAGTTTAGCCTATCAAGCTGAGATTGTAAAACTGTTGTTGTATATAACTTTATGTTATTTTGTTTTTTTATTTCTTTTGCAGGATTGGGAGGATTTGTTGCTTGCAGAGCACTTTCACAGAGAAATACCGACCCTTCAAGAGCTTCTCGGCCTTGGGATAGTGTAATGTCTTGTAAATCTTTTGCTCTTGTTCCTCTACTTTCTGTCTAGTTGATAGCACACAGATTTGTGGAATGGAGTGATGATTCTAGTGTACTTGTGCTATTCCTGTTGCAATTCTTGAGTTTGGGACTAATAGGAAATTATAAATATTCGACTTTGAATTTTTCTCTTGTTTACTGAGTGAGTTATGCATATCTCAAATTACAGTTTCCATTCCATGAGATTGAATTTGTATGGCATATTTTCTTCAGAATTTATGACCATGTAGCTCCATTGGCACTCAGGTGGACTTTGTGGAAGAGAGGCATACAAGATATTTTGTAGGAATTGAAAACACCTGTTTTATATTGCTGGAATATTTATATTTTTAGTGTACTTTTGGAGCAAATATGATATTCCAATCACCATGGACGATAGGATGCACTTTACAGAGAATCATGACCTTTTACGGGATTCTCAACTTTTTTCATACATCTTACGTGCTTATGTTAATTGCTATATTCAAATGACTTGTAAGATGAAGCAATAGCACTACAAAATTTCAACCCCATACTTTTCTGGTTGTGCGTGTGTGTAGCATATTTAGTAAGAATTGTTTCATTCTTATTTTTATCTTAATCCTGGACAGAATCGCGATGGATTTGTCATGGGTGAAGGAGCTGGTGTCCTGCTTCTGGAAGAACTTGAGCATGCCAAGGTGATTTATGCTTCAAAATCAATAAATGCTTTCTTGCTCACCCACTTGTTGATCCTCAAGCAGAATATGAAAGATAAAAAGCCAATCCCGGGTCATATAATTGTTTTAAGTTTTCTTTTTAAATTTCATGAGCAGCAAAGAGGTGCAACAATCTATGCTGAATTTCTAGGTGGAAGTTTTACTTGTGATGCTTATCACATGACAGAGCCTCATCCTAAAGGTAATTTCTCTCATATATATATTCTTAATTTTACCCTTTGGGGTGGCCCAGCAGTTTGGGCTTGGACTTCCATGTTGGAGGTCTCAACTTCGAAACCCCTTGTCAGCGAAAGCAAGGGGTTTGCCTTCTGGGTTGAGCTCGTCGCACCGGATTTGCCTAGTGTGGGTTACCTCTCATGTGTGGTTTGCGAGCTATTGCATAGGAGCGGGGGTTTTACCCTGTGACCAAAATATTCCTACTCGAACAAGAAGTCCAAGGTAGCGGCTGCGGGTTTCCTTTGTCATAAAAAAAAAATATTCTTAATTTGTGTAGATGTGTCCATGTTGAATGGGCGTGACATAGATATTCTTCTTGTGGACCTTTAAATTCAGTAAAACTTAGCAAAAATTGCATTTACTCATACCGGATAGTTATATGGTTATGCACATCCTTACCGTATCCGTATGGGTACACGAATCTATATTATAGATATGTCGGAATTTTCATCCAAAAATTGTATAGTTCTCTTGTGAAGCTATTCGGTTGTTGGGGTTCTTTTCAATGGTTAATAAGATAGAGTTAGTGAAGATTTCTCAAGCAGAGGAAGATCAATGTAGCTTGAGTCTAAGAAACCAAATGGGTAGGAACCAAGGCTAGGGATGTAGACGGGTTTAAGTTGTGTTACTCAGGAAGCTCGAGGAGTAGAAATGGAGTAGGTATTTTTGTAGACAAGGAACTCAGGGAGCAAGTGGTAGAGGTTAGGAGGATGAATGATAGGATGATGGCCATTAAACTAGTTTTGGGGGGGCTCACTTTTAACATTATTAGTGCATATGCGCCATTTGTTGGTTTGGACGAGGAGATCAAAAAGCTCTTCTAAAAGGAGTTGGATGAGGTTATGAGAGGTATCCGACAGACTGAGAAACTATTGTTAGGAGGAGACTTTAATGGTTACATATGGACCACTTCAACAGGATATGATGATGTTCATGGAGGTTTCAATTTTGGGGATAGAAATGAAGGAGTTCCCCTTTTAGATTGCGTGAAAACTTTCGAGATGGTCATAGCTAACTCGAGCTTCCAATAGAGGGAAGAGCACCTGGTGACCTATGCTAGTGCGGTGGCTAAGACTCAGATAGATTACGTGCTCCTTTGGAAGTATGATAGAGGTTTATGCAAGACTGCAAGGTTATTAGGGGTGAGAATTTTTCGTTCTATATGGGGCTAGCCGCCTCCTTGCCTCTTCTCATGATTAGTAGTATTATTTAGTAATTTTGTAGTTTCTTATTCTTCTATGTGTATTACTATTTGTTGCTTCATTTACTTTGTATCTTGGTATTGGTTGGTTGTCATTTTTCTTGCAATCCTGCTTTGATGACATTCCTTTTGAGCAAGGGTTTATTAGAAGCAACCTCTTTAATCCACAAAGGTAGGGGTAAGGTCGGTGTCCATCTTCCCCTCTCTATACCCCACTTGTGGGATTACATAGGGTATGTTTTGTAATTAAAAAGTGTGTTTTTGGGTGACAGTTCCTTCAGGGATATCCAATAAAATTGGAACGATACAGAGGTATGTTTTGGCGGGCAACATCAAAGAAATTTTTGAACATTGAAATTTCTTAATTTGTAGATGGACCTGTCCGACTCCTTTTCCCTTTTTTCTTCTCTGTATCTAGGATTGCCTTGCTTTTCTTAAGGATGGCATATCAAATGTAAGATTTACTTTTTGCATGATGAAACAGAAGCGTTTCAAGTTTAATTTACCCTTCCAACTACTAGCTGTGACATAGAGGCCTCCAAAATATGATTCCATCACTCTAACATCTTATACCCTGGAGGGGTCTAACTTTTGATGTGAAAGTTGTGTGGCTAAACGGTTAGGGTAATACATCTCCTAAACCTCTTCTGTTTTCATCTTCTCTTTTGATGGCCTTAAATATCTGGTGCCTTGCTTTTCCTAACAAATATAGCAGCAGATATTCTTGAATCTGTTTATCCATCCATCTCATAAAAGGTACTGCCCCTAACCATATATAGGATTTGATCCTTTGATTATACGTTGGCTTCGTTTGAAAAAAATATGTTTCTTTCCTTACCTAATAACTTATAACTTGCATGTTTTTCTTTACTCACCAAGATTTTGTTCCACAAGGTATTACCTCCTTTATTGACATCTTATAAGAATTGCCTTTTATGGGATGCATGAGTCACACAAAGCTCCTGATGGACTCCTCTGTGTGGCCCACCTATCTTTCCATGCTTGACTTAATTCTTTTTCTCATGTCAACCACAGATCTCGAAATAAACTGCTTCTTCCTGGTTGTAGTGACTTCAATGATATACTATTTCTTAGCTCCTTTTTTCTGTTTTGCCTAAGTTGGAGATGCAGTTGTACCCACTAAGCCTAGTTCCTCAAGTTCTAGTAATTTCTGATAATTGTAGTTGAAAGATTCTTCCAAACCAGGTAGATATACTTGCACAATTTGTAGCTTACTCAGAACAGAATTTAGCTTAACATAATAAGAATGCACAATCTCATGTTTACTGAGATATACAATAGAGAAAAGGAAAACTTTGAACTCTTCTATTCCCTAAACTAGCAGGAACTGGAGTCATCCTATGTGTAGAGAAGGCATTAGCTCAGTCAGGGGTATCCAAGGAAGATGTGAACTATATTAATGCGCATGCAACATCCACACCAGCAGGAGATCTTAAGGAGTATCAAGCTCTTGTTCATTGTTTTGGCCAGAATCCAGAGGTTAGATTGAAGTTCTCTCATTGAAATACTGTGTCCATGCCAATCCTCTCAGGTTTTTGGTTCAGCTGTTTAATCAGCCACTGCTCTATGTTTTCAGTTGCGAGTTAACTCCACAAAATCTATGATTGGTCACCTGCTTGGAGCTGCTGGTGCTGTTGAAGCTGTGGCAACTATTCAGGTGCTTTTATCTCATAACCCCTCAAAGTTTGCTGCAGCTGCAGTTCAGTTGCTTTCTAGTTTCTTGTGTAACATTTCATCCAACTATTTTCTTGCATAGTAGATTTCCTGGCTGCAGATTCTGATATTTCTGGTTGTGTACCCTGTTGGGTGATTTGGATATTATTTTGGTGTCAATTGTCATACTGTTGAATAGACCAAATCATTCTGTTATTTATGTAAGCATCTAATTGAACTAGATAATGTCATTAGCATCTCATACTATTTTTAGCAACCATTTCGGGGGAATTGAAGAAGCAACAGATTAATTGGGCTTGTCACTTGTTTGTGTGCTCTAGAACTTGTGGCTCCTAATACAGAGAGCACAACTGAAGCTGTTTTACTGAGGAAACTTCAATTGTTTACAATTTCGTGACATGAATTGCTTTCCTTTTGAATTTGAGTTCACTTATTGATGTAATAGACAACAAAAAGAAACGAAAATATACATGGTTGTTAATATCATCTGCCAGTGAAAATGCATATTTATGCCAATTAGTAGCGATGGCACGTTGTGGGACCTAAAGAAGGGGAAGTAAAGGACTGGCTAACTTTTTACAGAGAGGAAAATTAGTAAAGGCCTAACCACCTGGTCTTGATGATGTCTAACTGTTGGTCAATGTAACCTCAAGTAGACATAAATGACTCATAGGGATAGAAACATCAACTACCTTGGAATCTGAAAAAACTAAACCTAAGTGATGATGCAATCCTTTAAAATCTATCTGCTTTCAAGTTCAAGAATTTCTTTACAGAAGGGTTATGATTTACTTCAGATCTGCCAATCTGATTTATCGAGCATAAACCTGGCAAGAGTATCAGCAACGATTTGTGTAGGACCTGCATACATAAAAATGAAGTGCATGGCAATGTATGTGCAAATATCATATTGAAAGCTGCACCGCTTTGATATTAAATCCTACCCTTGGATATGGGTATCTCCACTTTGTACAAAGTTCATCCAGTTAGAAGGTATAAATGCATGGAATGGGTAATGCAAGCTACTAAAATAACCAGTTTCTAGCCGCGACATCTGGGTATGCTCTGGAAAGCCACAGTAGGATGCCCTTAATGTTAATAGTGGTATATAGACCAACTTAATCAAGGTGAGGGTATACGAAATTGAGTTCTTTTATATATATATATATATTGTTGCCTAGAATATTGCGCCCTGATGTAGTTTATGACACTCTTCACGTAGGACAGATTTTATCTGCTGTTATCCTCCGTCAGAAGACGACGTGTCAAAGTAAAAATTAAGTTACCATGGCCTTTCAAACTGTCGTTACCAACAGAAATGAGAGTGTCCTTTTAAATTTTTGAATAATTCCAGGACAGGTGGTTATAAGGTAGGGTGTAAATGATATAGGAGCTATACTAAATGTATATAACCAATTTAGTTCTATAAAAAATGTGTGGGTACATGCTTAAGTCCTGAAACTGTGTGCAATGATGGCAATGTTTCGCATAACGGTGCTTTTATGCAAGTATCAAGGTGCGAAGCTGTGTGCTTGTTGAAGACCATGACTTTGAGGGAACACTAACCAATAAATCTATTGCAAGGTGTGTATTAATTCCTAATCAATGGATAACTATGTTAGTAATCAGAAATTTTCAAAATTACTAATTATAGCATAAAAGCTAATCCCTGACCAAGAAATCTACAACCGTATTCTTTTCTTTCATTTGACTCAGAAACTTAGTATGGATTCGGACTTGATTGTCACGGTTTTCATTTCATATATTTCACTTAATTGTTTTAGTTCCTTTGTTCACATGATAATGGTTTGTCTTTATACTTCTCTTGCAGAATGTGTATATTCATATATATATATATAGACACACACACATATTCTTCACCAACTCCTCTCTTAAGTAAAGCACGTGCTTCAATTACTTCTTTGGTGTAGAAGTCCAGCTGATCTTGTCATTTTTCCACACTTTTCACCTTTGAATAATATTAGTGCCCTCTCTCTAAGTTAGTAGTATAGATGTTCATAGCTAGGTGGTACCAAATTCATAGTTGTTTTACGTTGTACTCCAACTTTCAAAAGAAGACATCCCATAGAAGTTGTAGGATGTAATATTATTTTAAAATGATAAAATCATATCTTCACCAACTTCTTGTTGCATTTAAAAAAGAAGAAAAGAAGCATACCTTTTTTTATTGTTAAGAAAAAGACAGCATACTTGTACAAGGAAGTCGCAACATATTCATAAAAGTATATGTAATCTGAGTTTTAAAAGAAGAAAATCATGCCTGTAGAAGACATTTTCAAAGGAACATTGGTGGGAGCCTTGAAACAATGCACAGCGGGAGCTTTCCATAGTGGTTAATTTATTTTATGTTAGAAATTGTTGCTTTTTGCAGTGAATGTTGCTGCTGTGAGTTACTCTAGCTTGAAGTTAAGAACCCAAAAGAACTGGGAGTAGGATAACTTCGTCAACTTAAATTATTTAAATAGAAGTTGACTGAAGAAGCAAAAGAGACAAATTTTATCTAATTTTTTTTATCATGTGGGTATAGTTTTTTGTTTTGGCTACGAGAGTAGCTATGGCGATTGTTTAGAATAAGTGATTACCTATTTTGAGATAATTCAAAGACAATTTTCTGCTGCTACATACATAGTTCCTTGCAGTTTGTTGGGGCTGCACAGTGTAATTGAAGTTCGATTAAAGTTCTAATTGTATCATCTCTGTTCTTGAATTTCATTGTAATCTGCCTTGACAGTGGAAAGGATGGTGAAGATAGACACTCCTTGGACATTTACTTGAGCATGTTGCAGCAACATGTTTTTGTTATAGTTTATTTGTGATAATGATAAATTAATCTGATAGTACATAGATGTTGCAGAACTTATTCTTAAGGTGATTGATGATTACAGATTTCATCCTGTAAATCTTTCTTGACTATACTTTTAAACGTGCCTCTTGCAAAAATTATATGGCTGAAACTGCTGACTGACGGTTAGAATTGGACTTCTCAGGCAATACGAACTGGTTGGGTTCATCCAAATATTAATCTTGAAAACCCAGATGAAGGCGTGGTAAGGATTTATCTTTTGTTCATTTAAGCATGGAATATCATCATACATAAAGAATTTTATCAGATGAAACTTCTAAGAAAGCTTGCTGTATCAGGATCATACAGTTGGTTACACTTAATGGCTTGACCAGCTAGTTAAGTTTAACTTTGCAGCTTCTCTGAAGTTTTTACTATATCGCCAAAAGCTGGTTTACCCGTGGAGCCTTTTATGGAAATGAAAAACTCACGAGTTATGACTCACAAGTCTATTAGTTTGATTCACGTTTTCTGCATTAGTAGGGCTTTGCTCTGATATTGCAACCAAGACAGATTCTTTTGTGACATGAATATACAAAGCATTTGATATATCCTGTCTCCCCTGTTTTACTATTTCAGCTTAACTCTTTATTGACCTGGTAATCACCGCATCTGATGATATATAATATCAATGAAACAGGATACAAATATACTTGTTGGTCCCAAAAAGGAACGACTGGATATTAAGGTGGCATTATCTAATTCATTTGGATTTGGTGGCCACAACTCATCAATCTTATTTGCTCCTTACAAGTAGATCTCTCGAACAATATTGATGCATCTGACAGATACAAGGTATGTAGGTGCATGCTTGTTTGTATTGAGGAAGTGAGGAAGATTAAGAAAGCCATGTATTTTAAAGGGTACACTTAGCAAATCTAGTTAGTTGTTTGGTAGGGAACTAAACGGGAGAAGAAGGATCACTGTTTTAACATGTAACAACCTCGTTAGTTTGTTTCCGCAAAATAGAGGGAAATGGAACTTCATTCCTTCTAGACTATGGGATCTGCTTCCTACTAAACCCCATATGCAGCAGTGATCAAAGTAAATTTGAGAATCTTGAGTCTGGAATATGACTATCTTATTCTTCGATTTTATTATTGGTTGTTGTTTCTTTTGCTACGTTTATCGTATTATTTGTTGTTGTTACTTTTTCTCTTCTCTGTTATTTTGATCATGGCTTCTTCACTACTGCATTTCCTTTTCAAATCTGCTTTGATATGCTTTACTTGAGCCGAGGGTTTGTCGGAAACAACCTCTCAACCTTCACAAGGTAGGGGTAAGGTCTGCATACGCACCACCCTCCCCAGACCCCACTTGTGGGATTACGTTGGGTATGTTGTTATTGAGCCTGGAAAAAGAGAGTGGTCTATTTACTCAGAGACTATACTTCTAGGCTATGCCAAGCTTGCTGCTAAGACAAGTTTTCTTGAACAAGTGGATTCAATATTTTGGTACAGAACACCTATTTGGCAAAAAGAGAAGTGTTAGCAATGACATAAGGTTATATATCAAACTGTTTGGTTGAACAGATTTCCTTTTTACGATAAAAGGGAATCACCTATTATCGTAATGGAAACCACTTGTTCAAGAAAACTTGTCTTACAGTTACTCCCCTTATATTTCAAAATGTTGCTAGCTCTTTGTAGCATTGATTGACATCTGTAATGGAAACCAAGTGAAACAAGCCTCCTTTCCCCACTTATTTTTGTCTTACAGTTACTCCCCTTATATTCATTGAACTTAATTACATATGTTTTCATTTGTTTTATATTAGGAATATTTGAAAGGATCCTTGATTCCCAGAGTTACTTGAAGGACACTCGTACAAGATGCCTCAGTCTCGAAGAATTTGTATTTTGGAAGACAGTCTAATGACGGTGGTACACTTCCCTCTGATATACAGAATTCGTTTTAGATGATTGTTGGAGAAAGAAGATCCTGAAGTGAAGAATGGGGGAAGGATCAAGTTTTATCTCCATAGTTGTGACAATCTCCTTTTCTCTTAGCTAAATTATTATATACTAAACTAAATTGTTTCTCATATATCCTTTACACATAACAGCAAATGATTTATGTGACCCTTAGGTGTTTGCATATGGCCCTTAATGCTAGTGTACTAGTTTCTTTGTATACCATATATTCTGCAAGACCTTTAAATTTGACTTCTTGATATTTGAATGAACAAACTCTGAAGGACTTCGTCAAAGGAAAAAACAAGGTGATATAACTTAAGGATATCCAGAAAAATTACACGTTTGGTTTTTAATCTGTCCTTTAGCAATCCAACTTATCTCTAGTGGGGTATAAGTTCTTTAGAAATTGAAGTCGTATTGACTTTCTTAAGTAACTTATTAGTTAAAAATCAAATGTCACAACTCTTATGATAACCAGAATTCAGCTTTATGGATTTACAAATTTGACAACATTGGTGGTATTTTAGCTACAGTTTTATTAATAAACAAAATTAAAGGAGTACATCATGCTCAAAATATAGGCAAGCTAGAATAAGAAATGAAAAATTACAAATTTCACAGATATTAATGTAGAACTAAAAAGAAAAACTTTAGTTGTGCGATGTTAATGTGCTGCAAAAACTTGTGTATTGTGCTGCTCTTGTTGGCACAGTAGTAATTGTTTAGTGTATCAGACTGCTCTCTTGGTTGCACCTATTCAATTGAATAGCTAATGTGCAAAACTTTTTTTGATTACGAATAACTTTTACTTTATTATTGGTGATTTTGTGCATCTCTTCTATTTGTGAGTATATTTATGATCCCCTTTGTGGTTTTTTAGACTCAGTTCATAAGAACTTCTTCTTGAATTTCCCCTGCTGGCATCATCTGTGTTGCACTGGATCCTTCCTTCAAATGGTTTGACCACTTTGTCGTACAACTTCTTATTATTTCCTATATTCTAAGTTAGCGTTTGACCTCAATTCTCAAATATTTTTGGCAAATCATTTTTGAGTGAAGTTTCACTATGCATTTGGGAGAAATGTTTGACTATTTCAAAAATATGATATATACCCATAAGTTCTAAAAATTATTAAAAATACTTTTAAGTTTGTATTGTCATTTTATAATGAACATGTTTCATTAAAAATAATTGATAACAATCAACAACAAAAATATGTCATTCCTTTTTTGCCATGTTTTGTATAGACAGCATAGATGAATAGTTATTAGTTATTAATAGAGTAATTTGGTAGATAAATATTAGTTGGAATTAATAAATGCTGAGTGCTTTTTATGAAATATAAAAGTTTTGGAATAATTTTAAAATTTTTAAATAGGTCAATTTACATAAATAATATATGATATAACTTTATTTACAAATTATGACATATCTTTTACTCTACACATATTAGCCTTACTTTTCTTACCACAAATAGCCTCAACAAATAGGGTTACCAGTAGCAGAGCTAGGATTTTCAATAAAGGATTCAAAATATGAAGAAAGAGACACACAAAGTAGTTGAAGGAGGTTGACATCTATTATATATACCTAAAAAATTATTTTAACCATGTATAATATAATTTTCCGTCGAAGGAGTTCATCGGCTCCGCCAATGGGGGCCACTATCACTGCTAGTTCCTCTTCCGCATAACTATAACTGGCCATGCTTATACTAAAAATAATATTAACATATCTTAAAAAAAATGTCCAATTCATTTTAAAAATATAATACATTTTTGACATATCTTTAAAATAATAATTCTAATTATATTAAAATAACATTTGAAATTTAGATATAATACATTTTAAACCTCGCTAATAAGAGAAAAAACATATACAACAATTGTAATACATTTTGAATTCAATATTTTCCTATATACTGGATATTATAGGCATGTTTCAATGCACATGAGTGAATATATAACTAAAACATTTTTAGTTCAAAATAATACATTTTGAATTCAATACATTACACATATTATATGCATTATTCAATGCACATTGTGAATATATAACTAAAATATTTTTAATACCATAATATATTTTAACACCGTTAATAAGAGAGAAAAGTAACAAATGTAATACATTTGAATTCAATATATAATACATACTATATACATGTTTCAATGCACATGTTGGATATATAACTAAAATATTTTTAATACAAATGTATTATAAGTATTATGTATGAATTTCAAATATTTTGGTACAATTTAAATTAATTTTACATTGTTAAAATGTATTATATTTGTTGGAATAACAACAATCAAATTTATAACAATGTATAATATTGAATTCAAATTGAATCACAACTATAGTTTAGATAAAACACATAAACTAATTTGAATAACTTTTGAATATTTGAAATTCAGGTATAATATCTTTTAATAAGAGAGAAAAATAAACAACAATTATAATACATTTTGAATTCAATACTTGATACTATTAGAGTATATATATACCCTAATGGTATCAAGGAGTAAATTAGTACTGCTTTCACTTAATTATTCTTTGATACCAACAGAGCATATATATACCCTAATAGTATCAATGAGTAAATTAATAGTGGATTATATATATATATATATATATACACACACTGGTGGTATCAAATATCAAATGACTATTAAAATTAAAGTTATGTCGTAAATGGTAATAAATATAAAGTAACATTAAAAGGGATAATTAATCAAATAAAATATATTATTTAAGTAAATATTCCTTTTTTAAAAATTCAAATATTAAAACTTGGTCCAAATACTAGTTTTTTCTAGTATTTAAGAAATTGGGATATTTGATAAATTATATGGCCAAACACTATTTCTCAAATTTTCCCCTTTTTTTCTAAATTGGGACTAAACGGGTCTAAGATTCAAGGGTTATCAAAAGTTTGTTATTTTTTTTGTGTATTATGTGGTAATTTTCCTCTATATGATTTTTTGGGTAAGACCTTGGTTAAAGATGAAGGAATGCTTACCACTTCACCACAACTCTTATTAATAAATTATTTTTCATTGAAAAATAGTCTCACATCACATTTTGTGGAGATGTAAATTATTATTATACATTGTTTGTGATGGAGTAGTAAATCAGGGTAGTGAATTTAATGTAAGTTAAATAAATAGACTTTTCGGCGCGAATATAAATTTAGTAGGCATTTGGACATGCGATAAATCGCGATATGAAATCATGAGATTAAATTAGCGTTTGGACTTGTGATTTCATGCTGATTTCATCTCAGGATTTCATATCATGAGATGAAATCCCAAATTCCAAAAATCATAATTTGGGAATTTCACATATAAAAATGGGCAAACTATATAAATCCCACAAGTTTAGGTCCTAATTACTAAGATTTCCGATAGTTCAAATATTACTTCTTCTACCATATTTCGAGCTTAGGATATATGAGTCTGAATCCGCGAGATACATGTTTTTGTCGAATTTTAAAATTAAGATACATATTTTATTTGTTTAAATTAATTGGTTATAACTAATTTCCTTAATTGGAGGAGTAATTAAGGATTTTCAGAATACATGGACAATTAATTCTGGAAATTTAAATTAATCGAAGCTCTTAATATAAGGCGGAAATCAATGAGTGTATATATGTTAAATTAATTTCATTTTATCATTCTTTGAAATAATAAATTCATTAATATTATTAATAAAAGCCAGAAACATGTATATCTTGGTCATCTAATTTGATTAATTTCATTTTATTACTCTTCAAAATAATAAATTCACTAATTTGATGTATCTATTATCAATATGATGTATCAAACAAACTAAATACTAATACATAAGTATCATACAAATACATTCATATGTATCATAGAAGTATCTAGTATTGATTTCATATATTTGCAATATGTATCTAGTATTAATTTCATGTATATATCTATATGATTTAATATTAATTTCATGTATCTATTTATATGATCTAATATTATTTTATGTATCTTTTATATGAATAATTTGTTGTATCAAATGTCAATTTCATATGCTACACTCAAAAATATGTATCTCATATACATAGTAAGTATATACATCCAATTATATGTATCTAAATATGGAATGTAACTTAAACACGTGTATTTAAGAGAAAATCACGACGGTATAGTATAGAGTGAATAAAGTACTTAATTATTCATATTCATAAATGTTTCAGATGTAATATGAGTGAATTTCACAGCAATAGTAATATCAAGATTCTTAAAAGCAACAAACAAACTAGGGCACAATAATATGCATATTGTCGTCAGCTTAATTAGGAGAAACATGAAATAAAACAGAGGAAAGAAATTCGAAGTAACTTACGTAACCCTCACCACCACCAATCGGTAAAATAAATACTGATTTTTTTGAATATATGGAGGTTTGGTACTATTTTTCTCACACGACACTGAGAGAATGTGCAGAATATGCATTTTATTTCGTCTCTTTGTTCTTTTCCCTTTCCAGTGTGGTATTTCTTTAATGCAGTTGTAACTGTGATCCAGAAGTCATATATATTAATTAAAATATCTACAAAAGAAATTCATCCATCAATATTAAACACGGGGTAATAGTATTACCTCTAAACAAATCTGCAAAATCCATATTTAAGGGATTTAGTTTTGAAATTTGGAAATGCAAACATGTATTGAAAGGATTAAAGGAAGAGATATGGTGGCGGTGACGGTGGGGGTGAGAGATACAGATGAGTAATGAGATTAAGAAAGGGAAACGATTGATGTGAGAGAAATAATTTGAATTGCTAATGGACCATTAGTTAAGGAATTTAAATTTTAAGATAATTATTCAATATCATATTTAAAGAATTTGTGTATCTGATTAAATCTTTTTAAATACATGGTATAAATATTAAAAGTGGTATTATGTGTAATTATTTTAAGAGTAAATTTTAGGTTTAGCAAACAAAAAAATCATATTAACGCTCTATAGCTATAGTTTTGCTATTTGTGCTCCATAGAAAACTCAGATCTGTATAAAATCGCAGGCATCATCTGATTGTATAAAATCGCAGGCATCTGATTTGTATAAATCGGGTGTCTGTGTTTATGAAAATTGTGTTTGTATATGTATATGTTCTTTGTGTTTATATATCTGCATAAAATTTGAATTCGTATACAATTGAATCAAGTTAAAACAGTTGTATTTGTATATCAAATCTCTTTCTCGCTTTATACAACACAAATTATACATTGTATTTTGTATAATTTGTGTTTGTATAAAGCAAGAAAAAGAGAAAGACAAGAGAACTGGGAAGGGGAATAATTGTATTTGTATAATTATAAGTGTATAGGACGAAAATATATGTATTTGTACATGTATTTACAGTTTTCTCTCGATTTATACAAACACAAACACAATTTATACATTTGTGTTTGTATAAAGTGAGAGAGGCGAGCGAGATTCAATGGAGAGAGTCGAATGACAAAGTGTTTGCTACAAATTAGAATTAAATAAAACAATGGTTATAACAATTATTTTGAATTAAGTTTGCTATTTCATACAATTTTCCCTTATTTTAAACTAGAGGTAAAATAAGTATATATGGTAGTGAAGTATGTCTAGTTATGTAGTTTTTCCTTTAAAAATTGACCCACAAGTTTATATTTTATAAAAACAACCTCATATATATATATATATATATCTACTAACCATTTATTTCATACATAAATAATATTTATAATTCATATCGTTACTTTTAATATCATTTATATCTCATATAATGACTATTTTGACTAATATAAAAATTATTATTATTACTTCAAATTAATTTCTACTTTACCATTTATATCCAACAAACTCATTATATTTTGTCAAATATATTTACCAGTCAAATTGACCAACAAATGGCTAAAAGTAACAAGGGATAAGGGTCTGAAAAATATCCCAACTTTGGCCGAATTTGTTGTTACGATACCAAACTTTCATGAGGACCTATTACCCCCTAGACTATTTAATACCGTATTTTAAACACATATATGTGCCCACGTGGACATAAAAAATATTGCATAATTATAAATAGTAATGTGTCCACGTGGGTACATATATACCTTTAAAATACACTATTAAATAGTTCAGGGGGTAAAAAATACGATATTAAATAGTCTAGGGGGGTCATAAGTCCTCATGAAAGTTTGGTATCGTAACAGCAAATTCGGCCAAAGTTGGGATATTTTTCAGACCTTTTTCCCAAGTAACAATATTGGTTTGTCTTCTCAATCATATGAACGAGAAATGCAAGTTCAACGTGAGAAGATTGTCCGTATTATATGGGAGGATTATATTAAAGATCAATACACCATACAACTTATCTTTAATTTTTTTATTGAATTAAAATTTGATCAATAATATCTTTGTGATAGTGTATCATGCAATTTAATAAACTTGTGTTTATTTGGTAAAATTGTATAAAAAATTGAGACAATTTTAATAATTTTGTAACTTAAACAATTTCTATGTTTATGAAATAACATACAACATAAAAAATTTAAATCTCATTACCAAACAAAACTTCAGCTTCATATCATGATTACATATTATGATTTCAAATCATAATTTCATATCGCACGACTAAATATGTCATTAGTCAGACTTGTTGAAGAAAAAAGAAGTTGACGATTGGAACATGTCAAAGGAACAGGTCCAACAAAGCTGACTGACGTGTCTACAACAAGTGTTGATGAAGAAGAAAGCTAATGATTGGAACATATCAAAGGAACAAGTCCAACGAAGCTAACTGACGAGTTTACAACACTGCTGTAGAATTAGAGTCGCACTGGGATTAAACTACTTATATTAATTATGATTATATTACGACTAGGATTAGATTACGATTAGGATTATATTCCAACTAAAATTAGATTGTTTATAATTGTTTTATTATTATAGTAATTAGTAGTAATAGGTATTATAGTAGGACTTTAAGTATAGTTAACTTAGGACTTTACAATTCTCTTCCTATATAAGAAGTATGTACTTAACAATTTTAATCATCAATACAATCCTTGATTTCTCTAATCCTAGACGTGAGATTTCTACATGGCATCAAAGCATAAAAGCTCTTTCGCTCTCTGAGTATTGATAAAAAAAAAAACCAACCACACGTTAAATTGCAATGACCTTTTTTACCAACACTTTGTCGACCTTCTCACTTCACCAACTCATTGCCGCTTGCTCCATTAAACTTAAGCCAGCAAACTACCTCATAGGGAGGACACAAATATCCCAATTGATTCAGGTGATGAAACTAACGTATCTCATCTATGAACCAAGTAAAAGTAGTTATTCCACTGGATAGACTGCTAGGGAAGTTGTAGCAGGTAAGAAGGATGCAAAAGATAGTGGCATCATTGATGATTAGAAGGAGAAAGATGTGTGCTAAGGAGTTGGATCTCAGGCACCTTGACCGAAGAAAGCATGTACCTAATTGTGGGTTGCTCAATTGCCAAGGAGATGTGGGAATGCTTGAAAAAAGCTTACATTCAAGCAACAAAAGTAATTAATTTTGCTAGAGGTTTAGGTCTCAAATACAAGACCTTTAGGAATGTCATATTAGGTAAGACACCATATTCCACCCTTAATCAATTTATTAATGCTCTCACGGGTTTGATATAAGGGAAGATGAATAAGATGTGCCACAACAAAACCATAACATGATATTCTCCGCCCAAAGAGGTAGGGGAAGAGGAAACAACAATATCAACTTCATAGAAACAGGTTTCAAGCCTGCTGGACAGGGAACAGGTTTTCAGAACAGTCAATATAGACCAGGTTCTCTGAACAATAAAAGTTTTCAAAGTGAAAATAAGGAGAGGAATAATATTGAGTCATGTCAAATTTGTGGTAGGAATAATCATAATGCTCTTAAGTGTTTTTACTGGTGGAACTACTCGTATCAATCTGCAGATGAACTATCACAAGCAATGACTAGACATCATCACATTCATATCGAAGCATTGACAAAACAAGTTTTTGCTGGGTATTCAAAGCAAGCTAGGAGTAACAGTTCCTCTACTCACTGCCTTGAGGGGAAGTGTTGAAGAATAAGGAAGCTGACAGTTGGAACATGTCAAAGGAACAGGTCCAACGAAGTTGATTGACGTGTCTACAACAAGTGTTGATGAAAAAAGAAGCTGATGATTGGAACATGTCAAAGAAACAGGTCCAACAAAGCTGACTGACGAGTTTACAACACTGCGATAGAATTAGAGTCGCACTAGGATTAGACTACTTATATTAATTAGGATTATATTACGACTAGGATTAGATTACGACTATAATTATATTCCAACTAAGATTAGATTATTTATAATTGTTTTATTATTATAGTAGTATTAGGTAGGACTCTAAGTATCTTTTCTCCTTACATAAGGAGTATGTATTTAACATTTTTAATCATCAATACAATGCTTGATTTCTCTAATCCTAGACATGAGATTTCTACAAGACTCCAATATAAGAATTTGGACGAAAAACTTAGGGGCCGTTTGGTTACTGGTTAGAGTTATGCAGGTATTAGTTATACAGGGTTTAGTTATGCAGGTATTAGTTATGCAGGGTTTAGTTATGCAGGTATTAGTTATGCAAGGTTTAGTTATACAGGTATTAGTTATGCAGGGTTTAGTTATGCAGGATTTAGTTATGTTGGGTTTAGTTATGTTGGGTTTAATTATGCGGGTATTAGCTATGCAGATATTAGTTATGTAGGTATTATTTAGTTATGTAGAGATTACAATACATGAATTATTAACTATTGAATATTAAACTTGTTGTAAATTATTAATATATATTATTTACAAAATAATAATACATGCTAATAAAATGTGGAATATATTGAATAATATACAATACTAATATTTTTTTAATCTTATTTTTTTAATCAACATTGGACCATGTCCTTTTATTCATCAAATAAAAATGTGTCCAAACAAGGTCCAAGAGTGACCAAGTCAGTCAACAAAATAGACAAAACAAAAACAACTAAACTGAAAAATAAT
>JAJOOR010019614.1:0-17928 GCA_036250505.1 Solanum acaule | reverse complement strand
ACAAGAATAGTTACAACACTCTAAAACCCAATCACTAATTTTTCTAACTTGTTACCTGTTGTTGTTACTGTTTTCTTTGACACGTACTGTTATATTTTTATTTTTATAATTTTATTTGTGTTGAAACTTGAATCTTATAAAATATATAATACATTTATCTTCACAGTGTATGGATAAAGTCGCATAAAGGGGCAAGGCTAGCAAGGTAGGCCTTGAAAATATATTTTCATCTCACTCATATACTCATATTATTTGTCTACTTTCTTTTTATACACATCTTTACTAAAGAAATTGTAAATAAGTAGAAAAAAATTACTAATTGCCTTGTAACTCTTCTTAATACACTCTATTTTAATTATCTAAAATAAATAATAATTCCGGAAAAATATTTTTAATAATATGAGACGAAGGGACCACAAGTTTGTATGAAAACTTTTCTCAATTAATAAATGCTAACATAATGTACATTCTCACTAGTCACTACAATAAATGATTTAACTAATGAAATAATTTATATTTTGTGTAAATGAAACGCAACATGATAAAATTAAAGCAACAATCATTTAATGAGATTTCCGAGTTTTCAAAACAAACGATAGCACTTTCTTTTTTTCCGCTCTTTTTTCATATTGTCCTCCATTTCTTCACGCCATTGCTTTAGTAGCATTAAAGGATTTATTTAATAAGTGATTAGAATTATGCATGTCTTCAATTTGGTATTTGACGTTAATAGTAAATTAGTTTGAAGACAATAAAAAATACACAAATCTTATCTTATCTTGTAATATAGAACTATTTTTAAAAGTAACGTCAGTTTAAAGAAAATAGAGTGTAAACAAATTTCAATATAAAAATAATATTTTTAATAGATATTCAATTCAACATGTTAAATAAATGTGGATATAAAATAGAAAATAAAAATATTAATCAACTAATAATATGACTTTTTATTCCCTTGCACTTTTTCACTTTCAATATAATATTTTAATTTATTTAATTGAAGTTGACATGAACCCCACAATTATCTTGCAATTCTCACTCAAACTTTACATTCTCTCTCCTTTTGGGCCCCACGATCCACATGTCAAAAAATGGGTGGAGCCTCTTCCAACTTTGGTTGGTTGGGCCTCTACCATAATAAATTTTTTCTGATTTGTATATACCCCAAAGATGGTGGAATAGTGAATCTTCTCTTTTCACCAACATGCATGCCTATAAAGGTTATAGCTTAGCCACGCATTATAGAATGCTTAAGATATAAAGAAAATAGTTTCAGTCCACGAAATGATTACCTTCAATGCCAGTGTTCAATCCCTTAAACACTTTTTCGAAACCTGATCAAAGACATCAAAATAAGAATATAAAGGGATAATCAGTTAAGTTAATGGTGGAGCAGAGTAACTTTTATTATCAGGAAAGAGTGAGGAAATCTTTCTAGGAAACATGGAAAGAACTAAAAAAAATCCACGTAAACTGTTCATCCAGACAACTCACAGAGCAGTGATTGTGTTCGAAAGTAGAGAGAGAGAGACCTAGACAAAATTGATGAGGAGCTGCACCAATGGTTGAGCCAACAGTGCATCCTGTATCTCTTAATTTGGCGATGAAATGAATTTTGATCTGGACAAAAGAAAGGATCATTCAGCAGCATGACGTTTGCACCATCTGTATCTGAATTTTCAAATAGAATCACCTGTTTTCCTGGAGAAGCTACTTTCCCGTCCGCTTTTCCCTTCACCATCACCTCAACAGTCGGTCCATCCGGTAATGTGTATCTGTGATGATGTGGCACTCTCATTGATATCCTTAGAATTAGCAACTGCGCTCCGATTTTCCATCTCCAACTGAGATTGTATACTGAGTCACAATGCTTTTCTTGGTTTTCGATCTTCCTTTTCTTTTTTTTCTCTCTCCTGAGAATGACACATTTCACTTACTGATTTGGGACTTGTGTCTGAAGGTCTGCATATTCATAGAGCAAGGGGAAACCAGTTACACAAGAAACTAAATGTAAAAACTAAAAAAGTCATCCATAAATTCAGCAGTAAACAGAAGAAGATAAAATAGTAATACAAAGATCGTAGTACACTAATGAAAAAAACATAATATGCCATGAAGAATTCCTACCGGCAGACTTGCCTTAAATTGACTTATCCTAGTACATCTTGCAAGTCATGTAATACTGTCGAAAAGGAAAACTTGAAAGGGAAACAAAAGGAAATAATAAAAAAGCTTACTTTCCAGTGATTGGGTTCGACATCCAATTGTAGCCAGTGGACAGTTGCCCCCGTTCATAGCCTTTGGTGTATCTTCCCGGAGTATGCAATCAGTTACTATATTTATAAGATAGCCTTCTGAGGATACGACTAAGATTAACCTTTCAATCTCCCACCATGTAAGTTAGGCTTAAAAGGTCTTAAGGTGACGGTACATTGTGGATTACTAATATAGTCAATCTTCCAAAGTAACATTGTTTTTGACCATGCGGATATTCCATGTCATATTAACTCAAATCATAGAATTAAAACTCTCCACGCCTAAGTATTCAGGAACGGCACATATGCATACATTTCTTTAAATGGTGAACAAGAAATATCAATCTAAATAGCAGTCCGGTGCACAAAACATCCAACGTTAGCACGGTCTGGGGAAGGTCTACACCACAAGGGGAGTGAGGTGGACAGCCTAACCAAATCCAAGCATTAGTGGTTGCTTCCACGGCTTGAACTCGTGAACCTATATGCAGAGGCGGATCCAAGATTTTGAGATTTTGGGTGCCACACTACTTTTTGATTTGATCTATTTTGAGCTTTGGTTCGGATAGTCTGTCTTTTTGATTTATATAGACAAGTCGATCAAACAAAATAATTTGATAATTGTGATATTTTTGGACAAAGCATAGAAGTTCAATAATATTACTAATATCAACAAAAATATTTTATGTATTTATAACTGGCCTTGACAAATTTTAATATTCTGGAGCTATCAACTCAAGGAAGGACATCTAGAACTAAAAGTCACTATAAATGCATATTTAGATGCTCAAAGCAAAAACTTAATAAACTTTATGAACTTAAAAGAGAAAGCAAAGAGTTTGCCTTCTGGGTTGAGCTCGTTGCATTGGGCTTGCCTAGTGCGGGTTACCTCTCCTATGTGGTTTGCGAGCTATTGCATAGGAGCAGGGGTTTTACCATATGCGCACTCATAGGGTAGCGACTGCGGGTTTCCACTGTCATCAAAAAAAAAAAGAGAGAAAATGGCCAAATGACCCCCCAACCTATTACCGGATTTCCAACTACACACCTATTCTCCGCGGGAGTCCTATTACCCCCTAAACTACTTTAAAATGGAATAATAACCCCTTAAGTGTTGAGTTGGCATAGAGAGTGTATTTCACTCTCTTTGAGAGAGTGAGTTGCCTATATATGTTTTTAATTTCCGTGTTTTTTTCTAATTTTCTTTTTTCTTTCTCTTTCTTCTTATTTATCTATACAACATTTTTCACCATTATCATTGTTGAAGCTTTTCCAATGGATGTTTGGAATAAAAATTATCAACAACAAATGCATTTAATGAATAAATAATTTTTCAATAAACTTATTTAGAACATATCTAACAAATTAAATTTATTTTTTAAAAAAAACATACCTATTAATTTTATTTTTTTAAAGTGATGGATTCAAGAGTAATAAAATCAAAGTGAAGTAATTGTATATTTAAAATATATTTTCAAACTTAATAAAAGAAACTAAAACAAAACAATTTCTTCTACATTTTAAAAGAAGAATCCTACATGTTCTCCTAAAATCCATGAAGAATCAAAATCAAAAACTCAAATTATATATTAATCATGAAAATTTTAGAGGGAGAAATAATAAAGAATGGGGAAGAGAGAGAGAGGTTTCTCAAATTGGTGTTACAAATTGGTCTTCTCATCCGCGATTATTTTGAGTTGTCGGCGGAATCTTCAAGGGATGAATCAGATCTCGAATGTTCATGACTCATTTAATGTGTATCTGAAATTGTCTAAGGAAAAAAATCGAACGAAATGTAAAAATGTGTAAAATTGTTGAATTAGTTGGATGAAAGATTTGATTAATTAGGACCGTTATCTTCTAGACTCTAGAGATTCAGAGTAGATGAAAAGGTGAGTTGAATTTTCATTTTTATAAAATGTTAGAGATATAGAAATTTATTGAGGTAAAAAATGGTGTTTAGTATAGTTAGGGTTGAAGAAATGATTGGGGAAGAAAGAAAGAGGAAGGAGGAGAACTTTTTTTGAAAAAAAAATCATTAAATGGTGAAATACACGTGTCAAGTGCGTGTATTTCACCACAAGACAGATGCCTGGTAATGACATACATGACATTTCAAGGAGGAAATAATTCCACTTTAAAATAGCTCAGGAGGGTGATAGGACCCCCGTGAAGTATAAGTGTGTAGTTGAAAATCCGGTTATAGATTAGGGGGTCACTTGGCCATTTTCTTAACTTAAAAAGCATAAGAAAGAAGTAATAATATAATAATATACAGAACAATCCCAGATAAGTGGTAAATCTAGATTTAGGTTGCTCCTAGGCATGAAGATCGAGATAGTTCTCTCTCCTACTTACTAGGAGGGTAGAACCACCCCTTCCATTGGCCTCGCCACTGGAAAAGTTTTCTTTCTTCACCCTGGTTACCACCTTACTGGTGGGCCTGCATGAGGAGAGATATTGCAGACTATGTGTCCCGTTGCCTAAGTCGTCCGCAGGTGAAGGCTGAGCATTTGAGACCTGGTGGTGAGTTCCAGAGATTACCCATTCCGAAGTGGAAGTGGGATCGCATCACTAAGGACGTTGTGGCAAATTTGCCTCAGACTTCTAGAGGTGTTTATAGCTTTTGGGTCATCATTGAACGATTGACCAAGCCAGCACACTTTCTCCATGTTCAGTATTCATTCAGTGCCGAGAAGTTAGCCCATATCTACATTTGTGAGGTGGTTCCTCTTCATCATGTGCCAGTCTATTATATCAGATCGAGGTGATCAGTTCACTTCTAGTTTGGAAGACTTTCGGGGATGAGTTGGGCACTCACGTTGACCTTAGCACAGCCTTCCATCTGCAGACAGATGGCCAGTCTGAGCGTACTATTAAGGTCCTTGAAGACATGTTGCGGGCTTGTGTATTAGAGTCTGGTGGTTAATGGGACCAGTACATGCCTTTGGCGGAGTTTGCGTATAACAACATCTACCATTCCAGCATCTATGTGGCCCCATTTGAGGCCTTATATGGTAGGCGTTGTCGCTCTCCGATTGGTTGGTTTGAGTTTACAAAGCCTAAACCGTGAGGCACACACTTGATTCAGGAGGCTTTGGAGCAGGTAAGGGTGATTCAAGACAGACTTTAAACAGCTCAGAGTAGGCACAAGAGTTATGATGATCGTAAGCGACGACCTTTGAGGTTTTCAGTTGGTGATAGAGTTTTCCTCCGTGTGTCCCATGAAGGGCGTGATGAGATTTTGGAGGCGGGGTAAGCTTAGCCATAGGTATATTGGGCCTTTTGAGATCCTCGGACAATTGGAGAGGTTGCTTATGAGTTAGCTTTGCCCCCAATGTTCTCAGGCCTCAGTTATCCACACAGTCTTCAATGTTTCAACGTTGCGCCAGTATGTTCTTAATGAGTCGCATGTACTTCAGTATGATGCAGTAGAGTTGGATGATATCTTGACCTTCGTAGAAGACCCAGTTGCCATTCTTGCCAGAGATGTGCAACGGTTGCACTCGAGAGCCATTCATGTGGTTAAGGTCTGTTGGAGGCACCATCTAGTTGAGGAGGCTACCTGGGAGACCGAGTAGAATATGCGGGAGCAGTCTCTAGGCTTGTTTGAGCCTTCAAGTACTTCTTCACTCTTCTTTTCACGGACGTAAGTCCTTTTTAGTAGTGGATGTTGTAGTGACCTCCAGATCATTTATGTGTTTTATGCCTCCAGTTCATCGTTTAGAGATTTCTTGTATTGACCCCAAGTTATTTATGACTTGTTGGGACTGAAAATTCAGTCACCTGGTCATTCGTTTAGTTTTTGTGCAAATTTTCGTATTTTGGAGCCTTTGAAACTTAAACGGTTGACTTTAGTCAGAAGATCAGGAAGACGATCTCATAATGCAATTCTGATGGTTTCATCAGCTTCGAAGAGACCATTTTAGGCTAGGGCACAATTTGTTCGAGCCCCAAGACTTCTGGAGTGAGTTTGTGCCGTTAGGCGTTTAAACTTTGAAGCTTAAGCCAAGGGCGTGCTTGAATGAGAATTCTATCAACGCGGTTAGCTTCGTAATGTCGAGTTTGGTCTAGAACGACCTTTCGTGCAGTTCTCTAAGCTTTCGATCTCATTTTGAGCCTTCTTGTGGTTTTTAGCTTAAAACGAAACTTGGGTGTGGGACCCACTTTTCATCAAAACGACCTTAGATATAAGTTTTGATGGTTCTGTTGAGTCTGAAATGCTGAATTCGATGGGGTAGCATATTTCGTTTGCACACACAGGGTTCCAAATGAATCCCCGACATTCCGTCTGAGAATTAGGAGTTTGAGCAAATCAGCTTAAGTGCTAATATCTGGTGCAGGATTTTAGCGATCAGATATCAAACCTTTAGCGACTAGATTTTGGGTTTTAGCAAGCAGTTTCAGGTATTTATACCCAGAAATTTCAGCTTAGCCCTCATTCATCCAAATGCGATTTCTTGAGCTTGGGAGCTCCGATTTAAGTGATTCAAAGTCTTGGTGATCGTTTGGAGCGTGGCTACATGGTGAAGTGATCGGGAGCTGCTGAAGGACCTTCATTTGGGGTGAATTTCGTGATTGAGCTGCTGCCCCATCTTTCTTTGTTGCTTCCCTTGTTGATTTTTTTTGCATGTGTTGTTGTGGACTGTTTTGGGCCTCGGATTGTGTTCATATATGGAACACAAGTTCAAGGCGTAGTTTAGGACCTCTTGAAGGAGTCAATTTTGAAAATTTTTGGCACGGGTCCCGCAATTTCCGTTTGACTCTAAAAATTGGTCCACCTCTATTTTGGGTGATTTTGGTGTCTAAACGACCGTATTGACGTTGTGATCCTATTTTTGATAGTGTGGCAGTTCAGAAGCCGTTTGGAAGGTAAAAGTTCTGGCCTTGTGATTTGGAGCGCGCGCGATCAGCCTATACATAGGATACAACTTCCTTTCTAGTTAGATTGAGTATGAATGTGTGAATTCATGATGATGAGTGTGAATTGGGGGCGAGTACCTAGTTATGCCTTCTTTTCTTGCAAGAGACCATGATTTAGGGTTGATTACTGCTGCTTCGAGGGTAGTACGATGTTGGTGGAGGGATGGATGTGTGTTGTAGCATGCTATGTGATTTACTTGTTTTACTACGTGGTTTTTGGAGCATGTTTTGGCCTTAGATTTATTTTTTTTGGCATTGCTGTTGAGAGGCCAGAAGTGCTTTTTTTTGTTTGTTGAGAAAAACACTTATTTTGAGAAATTAAGTGTTTGACAAATTCTTAAAACAACTTTTAAATGTAAGCAGAAGCAATTTTTCTGTTGTTGGGAAGAAGCTAAAAATTTCTGTTAGAAAAAAAAACATAAGCAAAAAATAGAAAATTAATTTTTTTAAGATTACATTATCGCTTACATATGTAATATTTATCAATATATCCCTTATTAATTAATTAACATATCTCATAAGTTTGGTTGACTTTTATTCAAGAATTTTATTTTTTATTTTATTTATGTTTTATATTATTTATATATATATATATATATTTTTATTTTTATTTTTATTTTTTTGATAACCGAGAAATCCGTCTGTAACCCGTCCTTTTGGACCAATCAAAGCCTTCTAAACTCGGTGGATAATGGGCCCGCCCCTCTACCCTTCTCCACTTAAATACCAGGCTTCGCTTTGCGTGGTGTGGGGCTTGAACCTGCGACCTAAGCCACAAATCCTCCACCTTTTGCCACTCGAGCTAGGCCTTGGGGGCTTATTTATATATATTATATTGTATATGTTACTTCATGTATTATTTTACAGAATTAGAAATAAAAGTAACAACGATATTTTTGTAGGATTATAAATAGAGAAAAAGTAACAATTAAAGATTTAGACCCTCCCAAAAAAAGGTAACAAATAAAAAAAATTATTTTCTTAATTTACGTATTATATTATTGTAATTTGAATTTTTAAATTCTTAAAGAGTATTATAACAAAAAAAAGGATAATAGCTAAGATTGAATGCAAAAAAATAGGTAACAAATAACAAAAAGATTCCTCTTTTCAATATTTTTCAACAATATTGATCTATGTACAATATTGATTGAAAGTTTAATATGTATGTTTAAAATAAATATAAGTAAATTAAAAATGTAATTAAAGTTTCAGTATTAGATGTTTAAAATAGTTTCTCTCTATAAAATAATCTTACTATTAAAAACACATTGATACTTGTCCTTTTTCCAAATTTGACTCTCAAAAGCACTTTTTAAAGAATACTAGCCAAACACAAATTGTTTATCAAAAACACTTTTCAAATGAATTTGCCAAACACAAATTGCTTTTTTTGAAAAGCACTTTTCTGAAAACTATTTTAAAAATAAGGAGTTTTTAGCAACAATGCCAAACAAGCTCTTAGTCTAGGACAGACTAGTGTTGCCTTAGACCTATGGTATGTCTCTGACGTCATTTGGAATGGACTAGGTCCTTGTAGATTGGAATAGCAGACTTGGGTCTAATAGAATAAGCCTTAGTTTAGGCGTTTGCGCAACTTGTTGGCTATTTCTGTCTCCTCTCCCTATTTCTACGACTTCAATGCATTACTGGAGATTGTGGTTTTCTCGAATTGGAGTGCTTCCGACTTGGAGCCTTTTCTGATATCATTGAGGGTAGACGTCGATCCACAGTGGCTTGAAGCCTACTTGAGATCCTCTTCAGAGTCTATACGCCCCTGGGCAATCTTGCTAGCTGGGAGGTTGACACCCCTGGGAGTGGGTTGGTTGGCTAGGCGGACGCCCCTGGGAGTGGGCTGGCTAGTTGGGCGATTGAAGCCCCTGGGAATGGGCTGGCTGGCTAGGCGGTGGGGATATCTGAGATCCTCTACGGAGTTGACACGCCCTTGAGGCACTCTTACTAGCTGGGCGGTTGACTCCCCTAGGAGTGGATTGTATGACTGGGCCCCTGGATTGATAGTCTCTCTTACTAGCTGGGCGGGGAGTTGACTAGTTGAGTTGATTGTCACTCTTGCTAGATGGGTTGGGAGTTGACTAATTCTTGGATTCGAATTCTGGATTACTCTTCTATCTTGTAGAATTAACTATTTTGTGTACCTGTTGGGCTTATGGGGGTCCATTCGGGTTTTTGTTTGAACTTGCGCACGAGTGTTAACTTCTGGGCTTATGTGGTCCAATTAGGTTTAGATTAATTGTACTTAGATTTACTATTTGTATACTCGTGTGCCTTCTTTTCATATTAGCTTTGGCCTCTGTTTGTGTCTAGATTATATCTTATCAAATTGTCTTTACCTTTCTTGCTCGGTCAACCTATGATGCCTACTGAGTACCTTATTTTGGTACTTATGATACACTCTGCATCTTTTCGTGATGCAAGTCCTAGTACCAGCTACCAGCGGTGATCGATTGTGCCATCTTTTGCAACTTGTGGATGTCAGAGACGAGGGTGAGCACTTGGCGAACTAGATTAGCTTGTCTCCTTCTGTACTTATGTTAGCTTGTCTTTTGCCTTTAAGACGGCTTGTTGTGGTCCTCTTTTGGGACTTGTATTTATCTCATTAGACAACTCTGTACTCGTGACTTCCAGGTTCTACGAGGGTTCCTTTGTATATAGTTTTTGGTTTGCTTTCCATTTTTGTCTTTTGTTGTTGTTAGCATTATTTTTTGTTTAGTTCTACCTTGTACTTGCTAATTCTTGTTTCGGGTACAAGTCAGCTTACCTACTAGTGAGTTTTAGTAGGTATCATCATGACTCGGAAAGTCGGGTTGTGACATATATCTTCCATCATGCTTAAAAATTATTAGCCTTGGACTAAACACATATATTTGTATTTTTTTCTCCCTTTATGTCTGTCTTCTTAAATTCCACACTTCATTTGCACTTTGCACTTAAAGCCCAATAAACTTAAAGCTTTTTTGTGCTTTTTTTTATAATCGAGATATCAGTATATGACCTGCCCATTAGACAAATCACAACCTTCTAAACTTGGTGGACTTGCTTTTGACAACACTGGATGAAGACTGAAAGAAAAGTCAAGTATCTTCGAACGGACAGTGGGTTGAAATTTGCAACTCATCAATGATTGATGCAGTAGAGAGGGCATAGTGAGACACCAAATTTGTGTTGGAACACCACAAAAATATGTTGTTGTAGAACATATGAACATAACACTTAGTGACAAGGCACGACACATGATTTCACACTCATATGTTAGCAAGGATTTTTTGGCTGAAGCAATCAATAAAGCTTGTCTCCATCAATAGCTATTGAATTCAAAACCCTTTTTGAGATATGATCCTGTTTGCCTGCTGATTATTCAAATTTGAGGATATTTGATTGTCCTACTTATGCTCATGTGAAGGATGGAAAACTTGAGTTGAGGGCAAAGACGTGCATATTTCTATGGTATGCAACAAGAGTGGAATGTTATTAGAAGGCTACAGTGTGAATTATTAGTAGGGATATTACATTCAATGAATCTGCCTCACAGGACTATTAGAGAAAGAAGGCAATAGCAAAAACAGATCAGTGACCACATAGAGCTACAAATTGAATCTCCACTAGCACAGCCAGTAGTTCAGAAGTGAAGGAGGTGCAAAACCTTAATCAAGATAATGTTGATTCACCTATGCAACAACAATCATATAGCATTACAACAGGTGGAGAGAAGAGAAGAGAGTGATCAACCCACCAAAAAGGTTTGCGGATGTAGTTAATGGGAATCTTCTTGGATATGCAAATCTTGTAAAATTTGCTTTGTCAGTTGCAGAGACAATTGATGTGCTTGAGCTTAATAGTAATAAAGAAGTTATTTTTAGTTCTGAAGTTGAATAGTGGGTTGGTGTTATGGGTGAAGAGATTGAGTCTCTTCATCAAGCATGGAAGCTTGGTTCATTGCCAAAGGAACAAAAGGTAGTAGGCTGCAAAGGTGTTGTTGATGTGAAGAAACTGTCTACACATGATATTTTGGAGGATATGATGACCAAGGCAGTCTCGGCCAACAAGTTTAGGCATTGCCTAGATTTGATTGGCGTGTACAGTACTCAGTAGATCCCATTTGACGGTTCAAGGCAAGGCAAATAGATATTCATGTTGATGAAGAGAATTCGGGCCAAGGGTAATATTTCTTAATTATGCCTTGAATTTTCCCCTAGTATGATTAGGAAACTCATTGTCCTAATAGATTTGGGAAAGTAAAATATAATGTTCTTGTAGGATTGGAAGAACCTTTCTTTTATAGGTTTGGACTATTTGAGATCTCTATATAGGGGCTGTAGTTGGGGATTAATTAGCGTTGTACACTTCTTCTCTTTCATAGTGGAAAACCCTTTGCTTTTGTTTGGAGGATTAGGCTTAGTCGAACTTTGTTAAATTCTTGTGTTATTTTTCTTCTCTATTAGCTTTATGTGTGATTGTCTGCTAGTTAATCCACGGTCTTCCTGCAGCAGAAATGCTAGTCAGAAAGACACCAAATCCAATTGTCGGTACCATCAATTATGTGACCCCTACTGAAGAAGTTATGCCAAACTACATCAGATAGTTTCATATAGATGGGCCTAATCATGCAAAATCAGAAAGGGCTAGATGTCTAAAGGTTAAGAGTGTTGTTCCCCCTATATAGGTGACAACTTGTTCATTTCTTTTCCCTTTAGCCAATAAGTATGAAATTACCAGAAAAATGAATTTGGTGATATATTCTCTGAAGGAAGGGAAGTTACTTTCAAATGAAGGAATGAATCCAGTTGGGATCGAGTTCCTAAAGGTTCATCCTAAAATAAATTAATAAATTTGAAGTTAAAGCATAGATAAAAAGCGTAATACATTAACAGACACTCAAACTTCGCCTCAATTGGCAAGTAAGCACTCCCACTTTAAGTAGGCACATCTAGACACCTCAACTCATCTCCAGTGTGCCAGTTGAACACTCCAACTTACAAAATTATCACCTAAGACTCCTGTAATATTTATGTGTCATGTAAAGTTTGAGTGTCCACAAGACACAATGGAGTAGAGTCGGAGTATTTTGTTGTTAGTTGAGACCAAGTAGAGGTGTCTACATGTGCACTCTCAAAGTTGAAGTGTTTATTTGTCAGGTTAGGCCTAAGTTTGAGTATGTTTATGTATAGAAAGCCTACAAAATTCTAGAAATAAGTTCTGCAGAAACTATATTTTCTATCATTTATGCCCCTGCTGAACACATTCTTCGATGCACCGTAAAGTTTGTGAATAGGGCAAAAACACTTCTAGGGTATGTGGATAACAAGGATCCAATCTTAATGTAATTTGGACTAATCATGGACGGCAAAGTTAGCCTGACAATTGGGATTGATATCATTTTTCTTTCTTCGATGCCAAAAGTTTGTTGAAATAGTCCTAATTAATTTAGCTCACTAACAACACTAACAACAAAATAATTGCGTATAACTCGACAAAGTGAACAGGAAGAGAGCAAGGCCCAAGAGACCACTTGAAAGGAAACGCCACATGTGAAAAGCTTGTTGATGCTCATGCACAACTCTATTTAGCACCAGCGGCTATTTTTAAAACTCGAACCACGCACACAAACACACTACTTAATTTGAAAATAAAAGCCCCAAAAGATCATCAATGAATCTAACCCCTAAAACTGCTTCAGATTCAGATCATTCCAAACAATAACAAGTATATATCAACATCAATATAAGATTAATTTTCCCCTTACACACGATGAGAACTAGATATTCTTAGTTAACTAGAAAGCTTACCAAAACCATGGCTAGCATTATAGGCATCTGAAACCAATTGTGCATTTGTATCTTTGTTTCGAAATAGCTTCTTGCTATCTTTTGTTCCTCTAGTTCAGAAAGTTCCTCCTTGTATAAAAGTTATTCATAAGAAAAAAAAATAGATGCACTTGGAAGGTACCAAGACAAAGGAGTTCAGCATAGCAAAATATGAATCATAAAATTGCATTGATAGTGAAGTTCAACAACAGTACTCAGATACACAACTTAATTTTTACGCCAAAGAGAGGAATTTAATAACATGAGAAGCGTAAAAATCTTTACACATGTATTAAAAATCCTTAAGATGCGGAAAAAGTGTTACCACAAGTAGAATAATTGGTTGCCAGCAATAATTTATGTTTGAATAATTAATATGCAACCATGACACAAGTCTAGGCAATCTTTAAAACAAACTAGTAAACCATCACATTAGTATATTAATTGACGTTGATAAGAAAATGAAAAAGATGATATATACTACCTTTTTTGGGTTACCCACGGCTGGAATATTTGGTTGGCATAACTCTTCCTAGTACTCAAACTTTGAGAAACTAACTTGTATTGTTGAAGAGCTACTTGCAGTGGATTAGACTGATTCCTTCTGATAGTTTTTAACACTAAGTCCTGGTAGAAGAACTCTTCCTCATGTGGGATGGTCAGAGTCCTGGTGCTCTTTAAAGTGTTCTTGTATTTCTCCCCAAGATACTTGACTTTTTTTTGCAAATGAAGTGGTGTGGCTGATTTGTGACCAAGAAAATGTTTAATGGACTCATAAAGTTGAACATAATCTAACCTAATTTTCCCTTTTTCAGTTTTCAACTTTATGAGTCCCTTTAGGATTGTGATTTCATCCTCTTTGGTCCAGGCACCAACTTTTTCCGATATAGCTCTGTTTTTCTTAATCATTTTTTTGTTAATAGATAAACCAACCGCAGGCTGACTAAAGGAGTGTTGGGTTTCAACCCAACCCACGATGCAATAATACGAGGAGATGAGTCCAAGTAGACTCCGTAATATCAAATGTGGAATAAGAAAGGGGAAAGAATTAATATGAATATTTGATATTACCAGCAAACAAACTCGCCAACAAAGGGCAGTAGGCAAATTATGAACATATGCAGTAATGACACAGAGAGGGAGGTATGAATTAATTAATTAACTACTAAAATGGAACCCAACAGAGCAATATTAATATACAAGTTTAAAATAGGAATCACATGCATCAGATGAAGCGAGAATCATTATTTTCAACAGACAGATAATGCATTTAGACTAATGATATGTAGGTGTATTCAAACTAAAGACAATTCATAGAGCTAATTTGATCATTTTTAAGAAAGAAACTTATCTGTAATTATGAAAAGAAATCATTCATAATAAGTAGATAAATCCAAGAATGACCAAAATGAAATCAACCAACAATAAACTACAATGTGATAATCATGCTAGAGGATGGTTAAGAGCTTCACAACAAAATGACTACTAAGACAATTTCAATATTTTGGAAGGCAATAAGGCCAACTAAGCATCACAGCAAACTCACTCAGTCTTATCTAATCAGTAATCACAATCATAATGACATTTAACTAGACAACTCAAGTTATAAATATGGGGGCCTAAACACTAAACAAACCAACGATCCTTGTAACTAAACAAATCAATTTGAAAATTTAGAAAAGGTATGATAATTAAGAAGGGAAAAGGTAGAAGTACCCCCCTAGACTATGACTGAAATCCCAAAGACACACTTTAACTAAACTAAACTAAGGTCCTATTACCCCCTGAACCCATTTTTTTTTGTAATTTTGTGCACCTTTTTGGCTTAGGTGGCATCCAAATATCTCTCACACACCTCAATTGCGTGGAGTCACGGAGTGTGCCACGTAAGACAAAAGGTGTACAAAATTACAACAAAAATAAGTTCAGGGGTAATAGAATCTCAGTTTAGTTAAGGTGTATCTCTGGGATTTCGGTCATAGTCTAGGGGTACTTGTGCCTTATCCCAATTAAGAACAAACAGAACTATAGCCTAAGAATCATTAAACTAACAAATTCACATGTACACCAAGCAAGGAGAGGTATGCATCAGTTTAGACTCAAAAACCAACCAACCAAACAGTCCTATACTAATTTACAGCAACAGGATATAAAGTACTAAAGGCAGAGCAATCAGATTGGAAACAAAATGCTTACGGAACTTCGGCTAAATATGCCTTATTTGGAACCGAACATGTGAGACAGTAAAGGAACTCAACAAGACTAAACTTGTAGGCTATTTAGTAGCCAAAATAGGATTAAATTTAGACGGAGAAAACAATATGAACTTGAATATAATTTGAGGAACACACAAATTAATCACGTAAACTCATTCAAAATACAACAGTGATAATCAAATAGAATGACCATTTCGACATGGAGATACCTCATGCATATAACTAGAATAGATTAATATCCAAAAAATAGAAATTGATAATCAGACAAAGAAAAGGACCTCTTGTAGCGCAGCAAATCTGGGACGGACGAGAAGAGCAATACTTCCACCACGATTCCGAGCTTAACTTCGCCGGAAACGAAAACAATACGAACAATGATTTAAATTTGA
Organism: Solanum acaule; assembly: GCA_036250505.1. Lineage (NCBI taxonomy): Eukaryota > Viridiplantae > Streptophyta > Magnoliopsida > Solanales > Solanaceae > Solanum > Solanum acaule. Next base: position 2,323 of record JAJOOR010019614.1, on the reverse strand, counting down.
AATTCAGGGATTCGGAGAGCTTTTGATTTCTCAAGAGAAAATCACTTTTTTTGTATCTTTTCAATGGTCAGAAATTCCTCCCCTTAACAGTGAAGTCGAGAGTCGAGACTAGGGTCGAAATGGGGGGAAACGGGTGAGAATTGAATGGAATTTGAAATTCAAACTTCCTTTTGGATAAAGCTCCAACTGATTTGAAAGGAGAAAGTTGATTTGGAGATGTAAGGACGGGAGATGGCAACACCTGGAGCCTTCGAGAATGTTCTGAAACGGTCTTGTACGATTTGCGTACGGAGAGTTTCGGTTTGGGTTTGGTTCACTGTACTGGAATGGGGGAAGCTATCCAAAAAAATTGAAATGAAAGATTTTGATGACGCGTCCTTTGTGCAAGAATCATTTTCGAAAATGACGAAAAAAACTATAAATCATAACAAATTAACAATTTAAAATATTTTTGAAAAACATACAAAAAATTAATTGGTTCTCCAAATTTAATATATGTCACATAAATTGAGACATAGAGCAACTTTCATAAATAACAAACACAAAAATCATATTTGTATGTTATAACTATAGTTTGCATAATTGCGCTCCATAACAAATTTTATGTTTGATATGGAGCTTTTGATTTGTATAATTCACTACAAACATCCAATTTTATACAAATTATTCGGTTTATACATTGTAATTTGTATAATAAGATTTGTATTTGTATAATTATAAATGTATAAGACGAAAATATATGTATTTGTATTTGTATTTGTATATACACTTTTCTCTCGCTTTATACAAACAAAAACGCATTTTATATCGAAATGTATAAAATGACTAATTGTATACCAAAAATGACTAATTGTATATCGAATCAGATGGCAAAAAAAGGGATGTTTGCTGCGAATTACAATTAAAATAAACTATGGCTATAGCATATAATTTGAATTAATAGTTTGTTATTTGATATAATTTTCCCAAAAAGAACATATATTGGGCTTGTACTGGCATGGGCACCTAATATATATATATATATATGTATACATATATATGTATATATATATACACACACACGATCGATTTGAGTCGATTAATGGTCAAAATCAAAACCAAACCAACATAATTGGTGTTTAAATTCTCAAAACCAAACCAAATATAATATACATTTATCGGTTTGATTGTTATCAAACCCTGTTCAATTAGGTTCAGTTATTCAATTATTAACCATTTACAAAAATAAAAGAAACGATCCGTTCACAAAGGGGAAAAGTGACAACAATCCACTCAAAACAAAAAACAGTTAGAACGACTAACATTATAAAACTTTGGCAGAATGGTCTGGGAGACCCTTGTACTTGTCTCATTTTGTCACCTGAGCCCTTATATTCTAGACTTTACCAACTGAACCCTCGAACCCACTGAAACCCAACATTTTAAACCCTTTTTTTTACCACTCAGTGGTGCGTGAACTACAAACGCCACACATAGCTTTTCACGTCATTTAAAAATGCCACATAGGATATGACATGTTAAAAATAGGCTAATCCTTTTCTTTCAAACATTTCTTTCCTTTCTCCTTTTCAACTAGACCCTTCTACTCCCTTAATCCCGTTTTACATTGTTGGGCAGTGCAATTTTTTTCAATTTTGTGAAGTGTTCCAGTTCACGTTTCACTCCATAGTTGTAAGTTTCTTGACTGATTTTCATTCTCTTTGTTTTGCAATTGTGTTTTTGGTGTTTCATTTTGAATTTTGTTGTTTTGATTTCGCGTTAGGGCTTAGTTGTTGCAAAGGTCGTGGGTGATTTTAGGGAGGATTTTGGTTTTTTACATGCCTAATAACAAGCCTAATAAGAATTTGTAGAAGTATTATGCATTCAATGGCATTTGTCGTGAATATCTATTGAATCTAGGGTTTTTTTGTATCTAATTTTTTTTATTCTTTTTTATCAATTGCGTTGGATTTCTTTCTTGTTAGTGGTCCAATTGGATTATATCAGATTATTATAGAGGTTTTCATTGTATTCCATAAAGAATTAGTTTAAAATTAGGTTTTATTTTGTCGATTAGGGCTTTTTGTGAATTAGGGCTTTTTGGTCAATCATCTAATTGTATTCTCGTGACTTTGCAGGCATGGTAAGAATATGGGTTCAACAATTATTACACTTCAAATGTATTATGGGGGCTGTTTTTTATCAGATCCTGAACTCAGGTATGCTAATGGAATTTCTGATCTTCAAAAAAATAAGAATTGATATGGATGAGCTTCATATTATGTTTTTTCATAAATTAGCTAGAGAATTGGGAGTTGAAAAAGTTGAAACCTTTGGGTGCAAA
>JAJOOR010019613.1:0-15096 GCA_036250505.1 Solanum acaule | reverse complement strand
AAATCAACTAGTAGTCGGATCATTTCCCCTGCTAGTCAAAATAATTCTCCATGTAGTGAAAAGGGTCCGACTGGGAATTTTCATGACAGTGAGAAGAGGCAAGATACTAGTAATGCCTCAAGAGACCTATTATATGTTCGAATAGCTTTGATGCTTTATTGAAGACTACTGGAAAGCAAGTAAGGTTAACAGAGAATGACAATGATTTGATCCAAGAAAAACAAGTCTCACCACCTGCTTTAAATAGCAAATTAAGTGGAGAAGCTCCCATAATTTTGCCTAAATGTGTGCTTGCAAAGAAGAATGAGTCAAGGGCCTTAGTGTCAAATACAATTGATTTGGGTGAGGATTCTCTTGATGAAGATAAAATGGATTTGGGTGAGGATTCTCTTGATGAAGATGAGGAAGACAATATGCTGGACATTTGCTTTGATAGAGTGCATAGGGAAGGGGATATATCACCTAGGCAACAAAGAAGTGGAAGCAACAAAAGCAAAAAGAAGACACATGGAAGGCAACATAGTTGGGATGGTAAAATGACTGAGGAGTTTGTTCCAAGGCACCTACCGATGCGACAAGCAAAGCAAAACCATTTGACAGTATCAATAGGTTCAACTAGATCCAATAAATCCATAAAGAATATATGAATCATCAAGTGTTGTTGGATAGGTTTGAAGAAGAAGACAAGAGAAAAATACTTCAAGTTACTTTTGATGGGCAATCAATCTTTTTTAATTCATGCTTTTGTAATAGAAAGTTTGAGGCTGGTAACTCAACTTTCTTCTTGATTGACATATTTTTACATTATTTAAGCATCCTCATTTGTAATATCATCATAGAGTGTATTACAAACTTTGTGATGATAAAAAAAATACTTAGTTCTCTCTAGCTCTTATTTTCTTCATGCTTGTTAGGTAGTAGAAGTTAGGTACTTAATTCATTAGAATTAGTAAGATAAGGCCTAGCCCCCCTTGCTTGTACTTGCCCCTATTGATTTTTTTTATGTTTAATAAAAGACCGCTAGACACTGTCTGTGGTAAATTTGCTTTAAAAAAAAAGGAGTGCGCAAATTCGATTTAAATGAAAAAATTGACTGAATTGAAAATTAAGTTTATATAATTTTCTGTTGCATCCACAGTTTTGACAAAAACTGATTTATTGATCGTAAGTGTGCATACGTGTAAGGGAATTTGTTCCATTTTTTTTTTTTACCAAAAATTTATACGAATCTAAATTAATCGGGCTTAGATATCGATACCAAACCCTATAAGGTAGGAAACCCAAAGAAAAAAGACTAGCAATAAATTATATCATGGGAGCAGCTACTTGGTGGGAAAAATATAATAATGTTTTGTGGTCACACAATCTAACTATAAATTCATCCATTCTTATGCACCAAAACAACATATCTTCTTATTCAAATTTTCAATAATCCAAAAAAAATAGTGAAGAAATAAATAAAAGAAGTTTTTTTAAAAAAAAATACTTATGGCTGCTTGTAGTTATACATATCAAGTTAATTATTGTTGTTCGCAAAAGCCTGTTATACCAAAATTTAAAGACTTGAGAGCCTCAGTCTCGTTTAATCTAAAGGTGAATTTCTGACAGACGTTTTATTAAAAAGCATGTATCAGTCAAAAATCGACTAATTTCATACTAATAATTTCAAAATTCTTTTTTTCCCTTGAACTTTGTGCACAATTATAACTTGCTTCATTATTTTTTTTGTGTGTAACAGTCATTTTTGACAAATTTGGAACATTTTCCCTTGATAATGGATGTTCCAAAAGTTATATTGAAGGAAACTATTTTCAAATTATTGGACAATTTTGTAGATTTGACCTTTGAATTTGTGGATCAACCTTTATCCCCATCTCAGGTATTTATATAATTATATATAAATAAAAAATATATATATATTAATTTGTCCATTAATTATCACATTTTTTGGTACATTTATTTGTTCATGACTTTGTGTATTTTCACAAATAAATAATTGATAGAGTAATTTTGCACCTGTTGAAGAAATTGGAGAAGCTGTAAGAGTCACTATAATTCAAGGGGAAATTCCAGATGATTTTCCAGAGGGTGTATACATAAGAAATGGTAAGAAAGTATATAAAATACGTTTTTTTTACACTATCAGATCATCTAAAAAAAACATAATTGCATGCAGCTCGTAATAAGTGAAACAAGCTAGTTACATGAAAAATAAGTATGTTGTCGAGTATGATAGTTTTATTAGTGTGTTAACATGAAATTATTTTACATTATCGAAGTATGATGATTATTAAAGGATATTTTGATATATTCTACGTATCTTTAGTTTTAGACTATAAAATTCAAAAAGCATATTTTTACTTTCTTGAATTTTGTATCAAATTAAAATCAGACATATAAATTGAAACGAAAGAAATATAAAGTAGGTAAGCATCTATAATCTGGAGGTGAGTATTGGGGTGAGGTGAGGGATAAGGGTGGGTGAAGGGGGTTAGGGTGGGGATGAAAGGAGGGTATGATGGGGTTTTGGGGCGGAGCCAGATAGAAATGAGAGAATTCATTCAAATTTTATTCTATAGAAAATTACGTTGTTTATATATATATATATAAAGTAGATATTAAACCTCCTTTTATTGATTTTTGTGTGTTATCTATTTATATTTTGAATTTTTTTACTAAATTTTTTAACTCTGCCACTACATGAATGGGTGAAATTCGATATTTGGGCGATTAGTGGGCGGAATTTGGAGGTAGGGTGGAGATCACCGATTAGAGCTGAGTATAAATCACCGAAAATTAAATTACCATATCAAATAAGAAATTACTTTGATATTTTGATAATTATTAATTTGATTTTTCGGTATGATATTAAGAAATAAAATTTAAAAAATATAATAATTAATAATTTATATGAGACATTAATATCATTTGATATTCAATATTCTATACCAAATTATTTTAGTGCATGTGTTATGATTTTCTGCAATCTGCCCACAAAATTAATTTCTGTGTGTGCAGACTGTTGAATTTAAATCATTTTTAAGCAGTCGACGATTCCAATGGCCCATCTTTTTAATATCCAAGACTCCACCTTTCACTTTGTGTATATTCTAATATTTTCATATCTTTTTAAATATATATATATATTTCATGAATAGTCGATTTCAACTTTAATACGGTATTATTAAATTATCGTATTGAAATTTACAATATGAAAGTTTGATTTATTAGTAGGAAAAATCTTTTTGGCTAGAAAATTTGGTTAGAATTTGGCCAGAATGATATAAACATATTTCATACTATGTTATTTTACCTTTTTAAACATTTTTACCTTTTTAACTTTAATACATTTTAATTTTAAAAAAAAAGGAAAAAAGATCAGTTTATTTCAAAATAAAAAGGATATTATAGACTTTTTAAATTTCTGGCCAAATTCTCTGGCCATTTAGCATTACCCTGATATTTGATATCTCTTTTCAGTTATTGAATTATCGATCGAAATCAAACTTTGAAACTATAAAATCAATTATAGCGAACGTTCAACCCTACCATCAATAGGTAATACTACTACTTATGAAACCTTTTTTCTTCCCTTTATCATCACATAAATCGAAAGTTATTTTCTTGATTTTTAAGAAGCTTTTTATCTAAAAAAAAGATATTTGTTTCCGTAACAAACACACTTTAATTAGTGTCATTTGTAGGCAAAAATGCATATGTAGCATATAATTAATTATAGGTTCAACTTCGGTGAAAAAAAATAGGTTCAACTGAATCAATGTTTTTTTACACAAAGCGCATATTATTATATTCTAAATTTTTAATTCATTCAAAAGTGTAATTTATGATTTCAATGTTAAGAACTTAAAAATTGAAACGATAAAATTTAAATTCTAAATCTACGTCTAATTGCAGGATCAAATCCTCTCTTTGGAGGATTAAAATCAACCAAGTCAATATTTGGAAAATCAAGTCATATATGGGTTGAAGGTGAAGGAATGCTTCATGCTTTGTACTTTACAAAAGAAAAAGAAAAAGGCAACAAATGGAATATATTATACAAGAACAAATATGTACAAACAGATACATTCAACATGGAAAAGAATCTAAAAAAACCAGGATTTATTCCTAATATTGAAGGGGATGCTCTTGCTGTTTTAGTGGCTTCCCTTTTAAATGTGGTATGTCATGAACTACTTTCATTTTTATTTTGATTTCTTATCCGGTATTTGATATATGTAACAAGGTCTCAATTAATTAGTATGTAAAACTTAATAGAGGGAGAAACACTTCTTATCAGATTTTTTCTTCATAGCTAAAGCTTTAATGCTAAATATCTTATTAAGAATAGAATTATCTATTTCATATTCAGAACTCCAATCGGAGAGTCTGGCATACATGTGCAACGTCACATGTATTCGGAGACTTAATTGTATACACGTGCAACGTCACATGTATTCAGAGACTTAATTGTAATGTAAAAGAGAAGATGATGGTATTATTAACGTGGTCTAACCCTATGTTTCTTAAACTATTTTAAAATATGGAGGGTGTGTGTCGGATTCTTTACAGGTAGCACATATTTGAAGAATTTAATATAACAACAATAATATTTTTAAAGAATCCGAACAATATACATGTAATTGATTGTAGCAAGAGTTTGAATTCTATGTGTACGTATTTTTATTGTTTTGCAGATGAGATTTGGTGTATTGCACAAATATATAAGCAATACAAATGTGTTTGAGCATTCAAAGAAGTACTATTCAATTGCTGAAAATCATATGCCTCAAGAGATAAACATACAAACACTTGAAACTTTGGGAAATTGGACTGTTAATGGGGCTTGGAGTCAACCATTCACAGCCCATCCAAAGGTAATGGCTCATCACAAAACTCATTTTGTTACGTCGCTCGAACTCTCTTAAAATGTAATTGAAATTACATCAAATCCTAAAAAATCAAATATGCTATTTTTAAAGAATTTAATATGTATTTATCAGTGTTTTTAAAGAATTTGAACAACATAAATCTTTTACGGTGAATCTTGTTTGCAAAATTTCTCAAAGTGTACGTGTGGTTGTTTAATCTAGAAGTTTAGACTATTAAAAAAGATTTCTTACATAATTATATTGTATATTATGTATATAGTATATGTATATGTAGTATAAAATATACATTGTATGTATATTATATTTTGTAAATTAGTTGATCGAAGTTATTCTTTCTTTTTATAGGTCAAATGAATGAAAATATTGTTTTTTTGTCTTGGGATGTGAGCAAAACTATAGAAAAACATGTGAACTAGATAGGATTTATTGCGCATGCTCTGATATCATTAAAGATGTGACTATCACATTCAAAATTTAAGTTACTAAAACAAATATATTTTTAATTAATTATTTATTTATATTATGTCTCGACAGAAAATACCAGACACAGGTGAACTAGTTACAATGGGAATTAATCCACTAAAGCCTTATCTTGAGCTAGGAATTATTTCAGGTATGTTATTTTCCATTTTGGAAAGTTTATTTAATTTCCTAATTTATTTTTGAATTCACTCAATACCTATTTTCAGCTGATGGAAAACAAATGGTTCACAAGGTGGATGTCAAACTTAATAGGTGTATCATTTGCCATGAAATTGGAGTTACAAAGAGGTAATTATTATGTGTTTAAGCTTTATGTACTAACTGATCGTATATATATAAAATAAAATCAACTTATAATAATAAATATTTTTTTCTATAAAACTTTATACGATATCCTGAAAACTAAAGTAAAAATTCATTATACCAATTACATTGTACTGATCGATAGTGTAAATATTTTTTGTAGTTCAGTACAAATTTATGAACTTAAATAATTATTATATATGCTAAAATGTTATTCTAATATTATACAATTCAATTATGTGTAGGTACAATGTGATTTTGGATTTTTCACTAACTATTGACCTAAACAGACTTATTATTGGAGAGCAGTAAGTATTTCAAACATGTTATATTATTTTTAAAAAAATTAGTGATACTACAATTTAATGGAAAGTATTTTTTAATTAAATCCTTAATTAATGTATATTATACTTCTGATTTTTGCAGATTAATAAAATATGATAAAGATGGATATGCAAGAATTGGAATAATGCCTCATTATGGTGATGCTAATTCCATTAAATGGTTTGAAATTGAACCATGTTGTGTATTTCACATAATAAATTGTTTTGAAGATAATAATGAGGTATCTTTACATTTTTTTAAACTTGATTAAATTTCAGATTTATGTGATCAATAATGAAACTAGTAAAATTAATTAATTTTATCCTTTTTTGTGTGTGTAAAAGGTGGTGGTGAGGGCATGTAAAGCTCGTAGATCGATTATACCAAGACCAGATATTATAGTAGATGAGTTTGAGTTGAGTTTGGACGAATTAGACGAGATGAATTTCAGTAAAAATAATGTTCAGTCGTTAAAAGAGATTTTTTCATTTTTTCGAGTTTGTGAATGGAGATTAAACATGAAAACAGGAAAAGTCAAGATGAAAGATTCAACGACAATCGATCATCAATTTATAATGGAATTCCCAATGATCAATGGACACTTCATTGGTATTAAAAACAAATTTGGTTATCTACAACTTATTGATTCAGAAGCTTTCTCTAATTACTTTGGTTAGTACTCTAATTTCTATTTGGAATGAGATATAATTAATCACTACTAAAAACATGAAGTTATTACCTACAAGATTCATTATTACTTTGTCGTTAAATAGGATTAGCGACAAATATTTATTATTTAGCAAAAAAAAAAGTATTTTCATGTTACTAATTAAATTAAACTTCATGATGACATATTATCTTGAATTTAGCAAAGAATTTATCAGGAGGATTCGCTAAATTTGGAGGGCTAGCCAAACTTTATTTTGAAGAAAGACAAGTTGAAAATTCTAAGGTAATTGCTACTTATAAATTTGTGACGATAATATTATATTTGACATTTTCTAAAATTGTAATAATCATTTATCTAATTGATATTATTTTTATATGTTGATTAATTAGGATGATAAAGAAGAAAAAGATCTGATTAAGGTTGAATATCACATTTTTCCAAAAAACACATTTTGTAGTGGAGCTACATTTGTTCCCAAACTTGATGGTGTTGATGAAGATGATGGTTGGATTGTGGCATTCACACACAATGAAATAACAAATCAATCTCAAGTAAGTCGATGATCATAATATAACTATCATTTTTTCTCAATATGTGTGTGTCATACTAATCTTCGATATGTATCTTATAATTATACGAGATATTTTTAAGAGATGTACAAATAACTCATAATGCACATTCTATGTAAAATAATGTGGATACAAATTAGTCAAGTCAAGGATTTTCGAAAGTCAGATTTTGAAGGATAAATATATAACTTTTTTTAAAATTTGCTATATCGGTTTTAAAATTTTAGGATCGATTGATTAATTTTAAATGGTGTTACTTGAATCCTCTTATAGTTTTTTTTTAATACTCAAACATGATTTTGGAATTTATATTGTTCTAATATGCATATAATTATTTCAATCTTGCAGGTTTATATAGTTGATGCAAAAAAATTTGAAAGTGAGGCTGTTGCCATAATCATATTACCAAGTAGAGTGCCATATGGATTTCATGGAGCATTTATGTCATTCAACTAATTATAAATACACATATAGATTTGTGTCATATGCATCATATCTTGTTTCATTTATTTGCAATCTCCAATAGATACATGCATGAATAAAATATAATATATGCCCATAAATGTAATGTTAGTTCCCTTTATTAAAAAAAATGGAAACTTACCAAACTTCAATTAGTTTAGAAGCTAAATTACTAGATACACTCTAGTCTGTTATATTACGAATTTTATCAGATTCTGTTGTGTTCAGATATGTTCAGATACATGAGATCAAAATTATGGTTAACTTGTTCTAGATACATTGTATCCAAGGGGATTCGCATGTATTAGTGATACATAACAAATCTCGATTTCCTCCTTCGCCTCCCTCCCATCTTGCTCGCCACTCTCTGATGTATTTGGTATCCTAGATACAAGTGAATCACATGACTAGATGTACACCAGATGTATGTCTAGTTGTATGATTCACATGTATCTAGGATACATGACTATCTTGCTCGTCTTCCTCTCCATCTCGTTCACTTCTCTCCCTATTTTAATGTATTTGGTAGCAAAAAATATGTATCTAGGTGTATCTTCCTCATTATAATTGATAGGAAACTCTTAATTAATAGTAAGAAACACAATTATTTGAAAGTATAGGTAGAACTAATAAAGTAATTTTTCCTTTAAAAAATATCGTTGTCTCTCTTTCTTTGGCCCATACCATTTTTTAACCAACTCGCCAATTTTGTCGTAAACCATAGAGCGTGATATGGGTTGAGGGGGTCGAGAGTGTTCATTCGAACTTATTTAAAAATTAAACGTATATATAAGGGCTTTTTTTTCCTTACTTCTTTTTATGCGAGTCTACTAAACACAAGACTAAAAGTTGACTCAACGTATTAGGGAAAATTTAAAATTCACCTAGAGCTTCCAGGTTCAAAGTCTAGGCATTACATTTTTCTTTTTTCGAATCCTCTTATTGAAAATTTTGAATTCATCACTGCTAATGGAGCGGTAATTTTTTGCGTAAGAGATTCAAGACGTGTTATATTTTTCTTCACCTTTATCTTTGCCTTTTTTTCAACATATTTCTTCACTACAATTTTATACTTATTAGCATATTAATATATGATTTACCTTTCTCTTTTATTTATTATTAATTATGAATCCAAACATCCACTTGTCTTAGCTTGAGTTGGAATATGGCTGCAAGTTATTGTTTCTGGACCAGCATATTAATTAAAGACATTATATATCAATTAATTGAATATTCATTTAATATTTCAAATGCTAGCTTCCCCAATTTTTTTGTAAAAAATAAAATAAAATTATAAATATATGAATCGTTTGAGTCACTTTTCTTTTCTCTTTTTAACTAATTTAAATGGGAGAGATAGAGAATGTATATGTGTTTAAGGGAAGGGTAAAATTGCCATTGGACATTTTAGTAATTCAATTTTATTCTTTTTTCGAGTTTTTTTTACTTTCGGTATAAAATTATTTTGCTTCAAATTTCTTCATCTTCGCATCGTTATAATCTTATACAACAAAAATTATAATATTAAACACAACATTAAGAGTGCTAAAATGTAATTGTCATTAAATTCAATATCGCATAGGCTTTAGTTACATTTACAAAAAGTGTTAAAATGTAACTGTCAATAATAACTGTCTCTAAAAATATATATGTATTATTAATTAAGTTATTACAATTAACTAATTATTGCTAAAGATTATTTTTAATATAGTGACTGATAGTGCATTAAATAGTACCATTATAGAGTATTATACACTTATTAAGAAAAGAGAAATGGATTGTTTTAGTCCTTGCTACAAGTAGTACTAATAAAATAAGTTACGACAAAGTGATTTAATTAGGGAAAATCTATGAGACTTAAAAAGTAGTACTAATAATTACGGTACTTCCTATTAATTACAAATGACTTTGGATTATTCTTTCTAAATTTATTGTTAAACATCTTTTATCTATGCACTAAAAATTGGAAAAAAATTCAATGAACAGTGATGTGACAGATGACATTTGTGTTTTAATTTTTTCAAAATTTTATAGCTTTACCATTATATTTTTTTTTTGGTTTATTCGAAGAGATGCGCTTCTTATTAAGAATTTTTTCACATTCAAAACTCAAAAAAGAATTTTGAAAAAATTATTTCAATCTATTTCGTACTCGCATAATTTAAAATTCATACTGCACCGTGCATAGCAAGCCCGCACCACTCCATTGCCATCCCAAGATTTATGTGTTTCTGGACACGTACAACCACCCCATATCAATTAGTGTAAATTTTTAAACAATACTAAACTATGTTTATAATGAGTAACACAAATTTTGAAAGGAAAACATATAGCTCAAACACAGTGACGGATTTAGAATTTTAAAGTTGTGAGTGCTCTCTTAGTTTAGTAATGACAGAGTCAAACACTAAAGAGTTCAAAAAACATATAAAGAACACGTTGAGAGTGAGATTCGAACTCAAGCTCAACAACACTAAAAAAGCTTTAAGCACCAACCATAGCCGCCCTTCATCTAATATTTTTATGAAAGCAGTTTTTAAATTAAATCAAAAGAAATACCTTTTTATTGAATTGCACCTCTTCATCTCACAATTAATTAGTTGCCTATAAATATAAAAATTATGTTTCAATTCGTTGAAGTTCTTTAATTTTATTTGAATTGCCAACCATTACAAAATAGTGTAATATCTTATCTTGTGAGAAATTAACTCAAAATTTTGGACAATAACAAAGGGGTTAAATTTTTTAAGGAAAGAACACACAGTAAATTCAGTGAGAATGGAATCAATTTTTTTTTTTGTATTTATATTTTTTTATATTCATCTTATCTGTTTTTGAAAAACTAAAATTTTCATAATTTTCTATTCCTATAGTTTTAAAAACAAAAGTCTTTATTATTCTCTATTCCAGTTTATTACTATTCAGTTTGAAGATATAAAGCTTATCTACTTATTATTAAGTCTGAATATTAATGACGAAAGTTTGGCTCTATGCCTAACCTTCACCAAGCTATGATCGACTTTAAATCTCAAAAATTTAAAAGTCAAATAAAACATCAATTAATTGAAAATAAAGTCAAATAAAACATCAATTAATTGGACTTGCTGGCATATAATTAAGTAAACTTAATAATATGAAAATAAGACAGTTAATCATCTATAACACGTTAGTAAACTCTTTACATAATTGTGATTAGCACAATATTTAGTATGATTTTGATTACAACGTATACTGATGTACATTTGAATTAATCGAGTTTAAAAAGTTATGAAAAGGATCCCAAATCCCCTCCCCCCAAAAAAGAAGAAAAGATAGAGCAATAAATTTGTTGCTTGTTGGGAAAAAATAATACTTCGTTTGTCTCGAGGTAAGGTATATGATATAATTTTTTTAATCAATTTTAAAAAGAATGATATATTTTTATATTCGGTAACAATTTAACTTTAAAATATTTATTTTACCATTAATGAAATTAATGATTTATAGTCACACGGACATCTTTAACTTGTTTTAGTCTTTTAGACTAGAAGTTTTAGAAGAAAAAGAAAAACTTTGTCACATAAATTAAGACAGAGAAAATAATACTCTGTGGTCACACAATCTAACTATATAAAAAAAACCTTCTTATTCACTTCTACTTCTTTCACAATACTAGAAAAATTGTGTAAAGAAAACCAATGGCTGCTTATATTTATGCATGTCAAGTTAATTATTGTTGTTTAAAAAAACCCCTTATACCCAAATTTAAAGATTTGAGAGCTTCTGTTCCATCTACTTTCAAGGTAAACATTTTTTTTCCTCAAGAATTATTATATATTTACTTATGTATGTTTAATTTCGATAGATTGATTTTTCAACGTAAAATAATTGTCAAAAATAAATAAATATATATATATATATGTTGTTTTCATATGTTATGGGAGAAAGGGTTTAATTATTATTGAGTTGGTTATTGAGAGCCAACAATTTTAGCTCATGTATTAATTTAATTATCATAAGAGACTAGAACATGGAAGATGTTCTAGTGTGGTTGAATGTAGAGCAGTCCGTCTTTTATGACCTTTGATCGGTTAATTATTTAGACGACGTCGGAAGATGTTACACTGATCAAGGTAGCTAGTACTTAACACCAAGCTATTGCAAGTTGGTCTGAAATAACTCTCTTCTTTATTAAATTACTATTTTAAATGATGGTCAATTATTTATATTTATAATCACACAAATATCTGTGATTTATCGATTGATTGATTGACTATAACTTATTGCATAATTATATTTAGTCCAATATTAATTTTGAATTTTAACTAATTAAAACTTGCTTTATTTTTATTGTGGAACAGCCATTTTTGTCAAACTTGGATCATTTGGATGTACCAAAAGTTATTAAGGAAATTTCTTTCAAATTATTGGATAATTTTGTAGATTTGACCTTTGAATTTGTGGACCAACCTTTGCTCCCATCTCAGGTACATATATATATATATAAATTATATTCTTTGTCTCAATTTATGTGACACGTTTTATTTTTCAAGAGTCAAACAGTTTAAATTTGATCGAGAATTTGTTCATGAAATCTTCAATTTTTTAAAAATAAAATTTATACATTTGTAAACTACGTAAAAAGTACTAAAAGTCACAATACTTGATATTTCAAAATATTTAAAAGATATATGAAGAATTTACGGTCAAAGATAAACTTGTTTGAATCACATTTATATATTTCCATTATCACACTTTTTAATTTATATATATTTATGTATATTTTTAGTAACTTTTTTTGGACTCCTTTTTCACCTACAAATACATATAATTGACAGAGTAATTTTGCACCTGTTGAAGAGATTGGAGAAGCTGTGAGAGTCACTACAATTCAAGGGGAAATTCCAAATGATTTCCCAGAGGGCGTTTACATAAAAAATGGTAGGTAAAATGTTTTGATGTTTTTTTTATCTTACACTATCAGGTCATTTAGAAGATAACAGTACAAAACTTTCCGCTCATAATTAATAGGCATAATAATAATATGCTCTTTAACTTGGCCTCATTTCACATTTATGTTCTCCAACTTTGGATGTGCACAAGTAGATGACACTTAAACTTGTATAATGTTGAACAAGTAGACACATGAATATTTATATATCATGTAAACTTATGATCAAATTTAAATCTCAAATTTGTCTCTGAATGTATAGGAGCAAATCCTCTTTTTGGAGGATTAAAATCAACCAAGTCAATATTTGGAAAATCAAGTCATATATGGGTTGAAGGTGAAGGAATGCTTCATGCTTTGTACTTTACAAAAGAAAAAGAAAAAGACAACAAATGGAATATATTCTACAAGAACAAATATGTAGAAACAGACACATTCAACATGGAAAAGGATAGAAAAAAAACCAAGTATTATTCCTAATATGGAAGGGGATGCTCTTGCTGTTTTCATGGCTACCCTTTTAAATGTGGTATGTCAAAATTATTTCTATACTCAGGGCACGAACTCTTTATTACTCTGTCTATCCTTATTATTTTGGGGTCATGTAAAGATACGAACCACTTAATTGAGTTATGAAACTCGTGATTTTATTGTTATAAATTAGTGAGAAACAAGTAAATTCTATAGCTCCAAATTAAAGGAGCAGGCCAAGTTCATTCAGCTTAAGGGATAGATTATGTGGATCAATGAATCAGTCTATCAAATATCATAGTTTATTCTTAACAACGGGAAGTTACTTAGGTGTAACTTATATTTCAATCACATACACCTAACTCAAGAACTCTGATTATAGATGAAGGATATCTACCATATTTTTATACTAGGATGATGTCCCAAAATATTTTATATATGTATACAAATTTTTAAAATTTTGTTCTCTAGATGAAATACACGAGCAACACACACGCTGACATATTAGTAATATTTTGAATATATACTATGTCTATCTTTATTGTATTGCAGTTGAGATTTGGTGTATTTCACAAACATCTAAGCAATACAAGTGTGTTTGAGCACTCAAAGAAATACTATTCAATTGCTGAAAATCATATGCCTCAAGAGATAAACATACAAACTTTAGAAACTTTGGGAAATTGGACTGTTAATGGAGCTTGGAATCGATCATTCACAGCCCATCCAAAGGTAAAAAAAAAATCGTGAGTTAAGCACGTGAAAATTTATGTTATTTTTTGGTTGGTGGCAGTACTGACAAATTTATAGTCGTTGGAAAAGAGTATTGAGAAATTAATCAGTTAAACATTCTTCATAAAAAATTATAGGGTGTATATTAGTAATCGTCTAATCTAGAATCTTAAGTTGTTATAAAAATGGATTATATATTACTTAATTATATTATGTTTCTCACACGCCTCACGCGTGTAGAGGATATGATTTTCTTATGAACCTAACCACAAAAAAAAATTATTTTTGTTTTTTGGATGTGAGTGAGATTTGAAGGCAAGAACGCTTGCATGTTTAATATCATATCTAATGTTATTATCTTAAATTTATACTATTAAAAATATAATTTTTTTAATTATTTAATTATATTATATCTCGATCGATAGAAAGTCCTAGGTACGGGTGAACTTGTTATAATGGGAACATATCCACTACAGCCTTATTTTGAGCTAGGAGTCATTTCAGGTATGTTATTTTTCTATTTTGAAGCTAATTTAGGAAACTTCAATTGATTTTATATTTTTTATTTATTTTTCTAATTTATTTAGAAATTTCCTTCAAATTTTCAGCTGATGGAAAACAAATGATTCATAAGGTGGATCTCAAATTAAATAGGTGTATTCTTTGCCATGAAATTGGAGTTACAAAAAGGTAATTATTATTCACAAGTTTATGTTTTATGTATTAACTTTGTATAACTTTTTAATAATGCCAGATAAAATGAATTCATAATAATAGGTCGTGCGGTTGATATGATAACATGAAAAATGAAATTAAAATAGTTAGTTACATTATAGTATTAATAGTGTAAACTTTTTTATTTTGTAGTTTAGTGTATATGAACTTAAATCCAATTATTATATATGATAATGTTATTTAAATATGGTTATTTCAATTATATGTAGGTATAATGTGATTTTGGATTTTCCACTAACTATGGACCTAACCAGACTTATTATTGGAGAGGAGTAAGTATTTCAAACATTTTATTTGTATAAAAATAATTCTAGTCATTCTACAATTTAATAAAATACATTTTATTAAATCCTTTAATTAATATATCATTATTTTGCAGATTAATAAAATACAATGAAGATGGATATGCAAGAATTGGAATAATGCCACGTTATGGTGATGCTAACTCCATTAAATGGTTTGAAGTTGAACCATGTTATGTATTTCACCTAATAAATTGTTTTGAAGATAATGATGAGGTAATTG